>OY757929.1:6948480-7048480 GCA_963585895.1 Sepioteuthis lessoniana | reverse complement strand
AATTTGAAAGGAATTCTTTTTTAGGGAGTAGACAGCCCGACCCTTAAAACCATTTTGTTTCTTTTGTGATATAGGTCCATGATGCTTCTATTTAGGAAGAAATGAAGGATTCTAATTAGCATTCCATAGTTAATTGCTGTCCATGATGATATTGATGCTTCTATTTAGGAAGGAGTGAAGGAGTCTAATTAGCATTTCATAGTTCCGTTATATCGAGAATTTGAAGGGTTATAAAATAATATTCAGTGCAGATAAAGGCACCGCCAAATTCAGTTGCAAATTAGACAAGAAATTCCTTTATCCTTTAAGAGTATTTTTAAGTGTATTACTCTAATGAAAATCTAGCTATGATGAGCCATTTTTGCTGGGTCAGAACCACATACAAACATGAGAATTTTAGAGATAGATAGATAGATAAAATTTATATGCAAATGTAACAAGTATTATGGGCCCTAGATAGTTTTTGTTTATTTTAAAGAAACTTCAAATATAATGCCTTTGTTTTTATTAGTCAACAACTAATCCAAAATAAAGACTTTATCATATCATATTTACCAATCCCTCCGCTCGGGCAGGATGTAACACGAGGTCAATTTTTAAGCGGAGTTTAACAGGTTTGAATTCAGTTTTCCTTCTCCTAGACTAGTTGCCTCACCAAGGCTGAAGAACCTAGTCGGCCCTACTATTTACCCATAGCTGGAGGGAGAATAATTGGATTCATACCTTTCCCAAGGATATTAGTGCTATGTGAAATGCAATCAGTCACGTCTAGGATTTGAACTCGTGTCGCCGTGTCCATTTCCCACAACGATAACCATCACACCACAGTCATTGGTTGGCGGATTTGTTTTTCCGAGATTTCAACCCATAATGGGTTATTTTCAGCCGAATTTGGTTTGCCGATTATTTTAAACAAATTAAAACTTTCTACTACAGTATACGCCCGTGTAATGGACGACTTTTTAAGACTCATGTTTCAGTTAAAAAGGGAGGAGACGTAAAAGCTTTCCTAATTTCTAGACCTAAACTGACTGTAACTTACATTCAAAGTGTCCCCGAATAGCCTATATCTAAACAAAGGCTATTAGTTAAGATAATAAAGTTTTTACTTTAATGCTATTGTGGTATTTTGATATACTTGGAATATCGAAGTAAACACAGTGAGCTACATCAAGGTCTAGACTATACAGTTTATTCACGGTATTGCATTGATTTTGATTCTATTAGAGTAGTTTTGAAAGTATGAATAAGTGTTTGAATGTTTTCTTTTCATAACATTGGATAACGAAGAAATTTTTGTAGGCTAACATAGCGAGAAGTTAAGGGTCGTTTGTTACACGCACTATATGAAAAAAACACCTTTTGTAGCAATAAAATTAGGGGTCATTCATTGTTCGAGTACATGTGGTAGATTCTGTAGCAATATCAATGTTTTAAGAACTAATCTATTAACGTAGTTCAGAATCATTTGAAACGTCATCCTAAACAGATCTATTTGACCTATTAGACCCTTAACAAGTACCACCATTCTGGCTCAGTGTAGACCTGGGAGTAATGGCAACGAAGGAGTACTTCACACTCTCCACACACTCTCAAAACAGGAAACTCATCACCAGATACAATTTAGAGTCATTGGAATGATATCACAGTCAAGTCACATTGAAAGCACCAATTCTCATCAAATCAGTGAAGTTTAGCAGCAAAGAATCTACTGAGTACTTAAGAGATGTGTGACTGCTTAGTAAGGGCCGGAACTGTAAGCAACCTTCAATCTGTAACGCTTAAACTATTTCCAAAGAATAAATAAATTTGGTCAGATATACAAAAGGTTTTTGACATAACTAAGTGATAACAAAAAAAAAAAGTGTTAACACTATCCTTGGCCTATTTAACAATAAAGAAACTTTAGCAAAAAATTGATCATCACTACTCTGAAAATAGATAAAAATCATATCAGCTGTCAAGATTTTATTAATCCATCACTATCTCATTTTTTTTAATTTTAGGTTTTCCCCATTGAATAAACATAACAGCTGAAATAAAAATGAAAAAAAAAAGTAAAACAAAAACAAAAAAAAAATAGCTGAGAGATTAAGACTGTTTTATTTTAGATAAGAAGGTCAGAAAGAATGTTTATAATAAGCTAAAATTTCGCCAGGAGAGTGAGATAAATATTCAGGAGATTTAAAAAAAAACAACTAATAAACATCAATATGGCAGCTGCCATGTTTCCACAAACTAAATACCGTCTTTACTAGTGCAAAATACAAATTTTAAAGAAATTTTTCAACACAAATACAAAGGGTCGTTCGTTACTAGAGATAGGTTTTTTTTGTTTTTTTTGGAAAACATCGAAATTTACTGTCGTTAGTTACATGATAAAAACACCATTAAATTAGGGGTCGTCCATTACAAAAATATAAACACAAGTACATTTGTTTTTATTTCTTATTTTTCTAAGTGAAAAGCATGTTTTATACAAATCTATTATTGGTATTCATAAAACCCACCTTTTTTGATATCTTTGATATATTAAAAATATTTATGTAAAATATTTTTTTCTAATATTTACTGTTTTGCAGCTAATAAATTCTATAAATAGAATGTGATTTGACAAAGTTTATTGATTGATTTTCTAAGCTTATTTAAGTTAATCAATGTAGAAATTGAAGTAACTGAGAGTAATCGATTGATTTTAATGGCATGTCAACCCATCTGGAGTAATTTTATACCTAAAGGTTAAAGAATCGCGTTCATTGTATATATTTAAATTTTTTGTATACTTGTTTCTTGTTTTTTTTGTCTTTTCGCATACAATCTTATTGAATAATTTTTTAAGCAGATCGATTTGAGCCATAAATGGAACCCTAAAAAGTACTACCACTCCGGGTCAAAGCGAACCTAAGATTAATGGCAATAATGGGGTGCTCCACACTCCCCAGAACTAGTGCCTTACAATCAAATGCAGTTTAGTGTCATACCAAGGAGGACACTTCCTTTTGGAACAAGTTTTACACCTCTGTTAGAGATACAATCTGTGTATTATAAGCCCCACCAACAAAACTTATTGACAAAGTTTAATGTCAACGCGTTGACGGTATTTAGGTTCTTGATTAATTTCTATTACATTTAAATAAGTTTCAATTCCCTCTCGAAAGATATGACATTATTTTCTAAACAAAGAAATAAAAAGAATCTTATCAAAGCAATTGTGTTTTTTGCAGTGCTTTTTTTTTCTCCCCACCCCCTTTTTATTGTTTGTTTATAAAATTCATCATGGTAACTTTTCTAGTTATTAACCATCGTCTGAACAGACGCAAATAAAAGCAACTAAAATTAAGATGTAAATAATAATAATGGATGACAAAGGATTACTAACACATAAAATAATTTGACGCCGTGTGACAGAGGCAAAATAAGGAATATATTCATATGTTAAGATTTGATCTGTCAGCAGTTGAGATGTTTTTGTCTCAAGCAACTGTGGTGGAAGCAAACTTTCTGGGGGCAAAAAGAATTCATGTTAAGAAATGTTGTTTGCTAGAGGTTAGTAATTTTGATATAAAAAAACAAATTTAAGTTAGGATAAAGGAAATATGATTCAGCAATTAATTTTAATGGCCTTTCAACTTGCATTTATTATACATTTATATTTGTGTAGTTGTTTCTACAAATTCTTTTCTTTTTTTTTTCTGCACACAGTTATATGATATCAAGTATTTCTATCTAATACAAATAATTGGCATGCAGTTCTATGGTTTCAAGGTTTGGTTTGTTTGGTTTTATGGCATATCAACCTTTGTAGGTTATTTAACGCCAAATCCATTTTTATGTAAATAATCTGTTCTATTTAAAACAATTCAGTTTAGCATAAGTACACAGTTTGATGGTCAAAACATTTCCACTTCTAACTATTCAAGCAGTTGTATGTAACAATTCGGTTAAGTGTAAATACAGTTTTAATGTCGAAAAACAGTTCTATTTCAAATAATTCAGTTCAGCATAAACACGCAGTTTAAATGTAAGTACGGTTTAATTGTAAAAGTCATTTCTATTTCAAACTATTCAGTTTTACTCAAACAATTCATTTTAGCATAAGTATGCTGTTAATTCTATTTTACCCATAGATAGGACCCTTATCAGGTGCTACCACTCCGGGCCAGAGTGGACCTGGGAGCAATGGAAATGAAGGGGTATTCCGCATTCCCCAAAGCTCCAGCATTGCTGGAACTTCACCATCAGATTGTTTAGTGTCATATCCAGGACACTCGTTGGGGGGGTCTTACCACTCTGCAGAGAAGCAGTTGGTGTATTCTACAACCCCAGCCGACTGGGCAATATGGTTTCAAGTATTTCTATCTAATGCAAATAATTGGCACTCAGTTGTATGGTTTCAAGTATTCCTATCTAATACAAATAATTGGCACAGTTATATGATATCAAGTATTCCTATCTAATACAAATAATTGGAACACAGTTCTATGGTTTCAAGTATTCCTATCTAATACAAATAATTGGCACAGTTATATGATATCAAGTATTTCTATCTAATACAAATAATTGGCACACAGTTCTATGGTTTCAAATATTCCTATCAAATACAAATAATTGGCACACAGTTCTATGGTTTCAAGTATTCCTATCAAATACAAATAATTGGCACACAGTTATATATCAAGCATTACCATCTAATATGGTTAATGATCCTAAATTTGTTGTTTATATTTTTATCAAAAGTATGGAAGACAAGAAAATTCAAAAACATACTGCACTGATACTGTATATAATCAGAACACAATAGACAAATGGACAAAGGGCTGCATCCTCCCTTTCCCCAAGAAGGTTAACCTCAGAATAGCCAAGAACTACCAAGATATAACCCTTACTTCCATAGCAGCCAAGATTTACAATGCTCTGCTACTCAACCATAGTGAACCTGAAATTGAGAAAATTCTTAGGAAGAACCAAAATAGCTTTCAAAGAAATCGATCCACTACATCATAAATTTTGACAATCCATCGAATTTTTGAAGGTGTTCATGCAAAAAACCCCAAGGCAATATAATCATTTGTAGTCTTCTCCAAAACATTTGACTCCATACACTAAGGAAAGATGAAGCAAATAATTTCGGCCTACAGTCTACACAGGGAGACTGTTGCACCCATAATGATACTATATAAAAACACTAAAGTAAAAGCTCACTCACCAGATAGAGACGCAGACTTCTTTAACATTGTTGTAGATATGCTGCAAGGGGTCACATTAGCCCCATACCAGTTAATTATCTGCCCAGACAAAATGCTTAGAACGTCAATAGATTTAATGAAAGAAAATGGCTTTACTTTAGCAAAGGCAAAAAGTAGACGATAACCCACACAAACTATTACGGATGAGAACCATGTTGATGATATAGCACTTCTGGCAAATACACCCACCCAGTCTAAATCCCTGCTGCATAGTCTTGACAGGGCAGCAGGTGGCATAGGTCTCCATGTGAATGCAGACAAAACAGAGTTCATATGCTTTAGTCAAAGAGACAACATGTCTGGACTAAATGGTGATTCTCTGAAACTAGTGGACAAACTCACCTACCTCGGAATCAGCATCTCATCTACTGAAAATTACATCAACATGCGACTAGTGAAGGCATGGACAACTATTGATAGGCTATCAATCGTATGGAAGTCAGCCCTATCCAATAAAATAAAACATTTTTTTCCAAGCAGCGGTTGTATCAATAATACTATATGGATGCACCATGTGGATGTTGATTAGGTGTATGGAGAAAATGCTTGACGGCGATTATACAAGAATGTTACAATCTGTAGTGAACAAATCCAGGAGGCAACATCCCACAAAACAGCAGCTGTATGGCCACCTACTACTCATCTTGAAAGCCATTCAAATTAGATGAAGAAGACATGTAGGACACTGCTGGATAAGTAAGGGTGAACTCATAAGCGATGTACTCCTGTGGGCCCCTACACATGAACAAGCAAGGGTTGGGTGACCAACTAGAACCTATTTATAACAGTTCTGTACTGATATAGAATGTAGCCTAGAAGACCTGCTGGGAGCAACGAATAATAGAGATAAGTGGTGTGAAAGGGTCAGGGAAATCCATGCTAATAGCACATCATGATGATGAAGATGATGACTATTAATGATACATAGCAATACTAGAAACTCTTTAATTAAGTGAATAAATCAAATTATTAGTAATACATAGCAATACTTGGGACCATTTGACTGTGTGCAAATGAATGAATAAGGTTGGAATTCAATAGTGTTAAATAGCAAAACCTGTAACCACTTCACTGTCTGCAAACAAGATTAATCATATTTACCCAACCCCTCTGATCAGGCAGGATATGACACAAGGTCAATTTTTATGCGGAGTTTAACAGGTTTGAATTCAGTTTTCCTTCTCCTAGACTAGTTGCCTCACCATGGCTGAAGAACTTAGGCTGCCCTACTATTTTACCCATAGCTGGAGGGAGAATAATTGGATTCATACCTTTCCCAAAGGTATTAGTGCTATGTGAAATGCAATCAGTCTCGTCCAGGATTTGAACTCATGTCACCGTGTTCATTTCCTACGACGATAACCATTACACCACGGGCACTGGAAACAAGATTAATGTTGAATAGAATTATTAGTGTTAGATAGCAATAATTGAAACCATTTAACTGTGTAGAAACAATAGCAATACTAGTGTGCTATTAAATAAGTTCTCATTTAAAAATGAAATCACAGACAAACTATTCGCTTACAAATCATATGTATGTCCATTTCAATGTGAGCAGATGAATGACTGATGTTAAATTGTTACTGTTACATAGCAATACTTGAAACCATTTAACTGTGTGCAAACAAATGAGCTCAGTCTCATTTAACAATGTTATGAACAAAATGGGAACCAAATCAAACCAATCTACTTGCTTACAAATCATATATATCGATGTTCGTATATACAGGATTTGGTATTAAATAATCTACCAAGGTTGATGTGCCATAAAACCCAACCAACCAACCATTTAATACAAATAATTAGCACATATCTATATGGTTTTAAGTAACCATTCCTATTAACAGTAGTTATTTGGTGCACACAGTTATATAATTTCAACTAATTAATAATACTTAGTAAACAATTAGTTTCAAGTAACTATTCTATATACAATCTACAGTTTTATGGTTTCAAGTATTCCTATTTAATACTAACAATTTCTAGACAGCTCTATTTGACCCACAAATGAGACCCTAACAAATACTACCCCTCAAGATCAGATTGTAGGATTATTTTATGCTTAGAAGTTAGGGAATCATATGCATTGGAAGTTTATATTTTTAGTTTAGTAAGTAGGTATTCTAAGGATTTTGAAGGTAATTGTCTGAGAAATTCATAGTCAATTTCATTTGGGCTGATTGCAGTGTTGTGGGATTTTTCGATAGCTTCTTTTTATTCTGATAATGAAAAGAGTTTGTCGTAGCTTTCAATGTTGCCTGATTTAAAATTAAGCTTTTATTTTTCTTGTCTTTGTATTTGTGAAATTCTGTGGAGTTTGTGGAGGAGGAATTTGCTGAGAAGGCCTCAGCTAGTGTGTCGGCAATATCTTTTATATTGGTGACTTGAGTATTATTTTTAATGAGGTGTTTGAGTGGAGTAGACTGGTTTTTGCCAGAAATTTTGCGGATCATTTTCCAGACTGTTTTGGTAAACGAATTAAGTTTATTTACATAATTTTGCCAACTGATCTATTTAGTTTCTTTAATGATTTTCCTTGATTTTGCTCTGAGCAGTTTAAGAGTTTAGATTGCTTGCGAAGGGTTCTTTTTTGAATTTGTGGAGGGCAGCATTTCATAGTCTGATTGCTATTTTGCACTCATTGTTAAACTAGGGTGTGTTGTGACTGTTTGAGGGTGAGGTTTTTGGTATAGTTTCATTTGCTATTGCAATTAATGTTTCAGTAAAATGTTTTATTAGAACTGTGCTATTTGGGTCTTGAACCAGCCTTTTATTGAATAAGGTTTTAAATTGTTGCCAATTGGCCTTGTTTGTTTTCCAGCGGGGAGGTCTGTTGTTGTCATGGATAGGTTGTGTGATTTCCAGTATTATGAGGAAGTGGTCACTGCCACAAGGATCATCACGGACCTTCCATGTGTAATCCATGTAGCTTGAAGGATCAGATAGAGTGATGTCGATAGCTGAGTAGGAGCCTGTAGATGGGTTGAGATAAGTTGGAGATTCGTTATTTAAGATACAGAAATTGTTGATATTGATTACCTTCTCCAGATGGTTAAAGCGATGAGCTGCGGAATCGTAGTACGTGAGTTCGTACTCCAGTCGCGCTATTACGTTCACTTTCGGGCAAATACCCTTGGGAAAGGTATGAACCTCCTTATTCTCCCTCCAGCTATGGGTAAATAGTAGGACGGACTAGGTTCTTCAGCCTTGGTGAGGCAACTAGTCTAGGAGAAGGAAAACTCTGAATTCAAACCTGTTAAACTCCGCTTAAAAATTGACCTTGTGTCATATCCTGCCCGAGCGGAGGGGTTGGTAAATAGTACCTTCTCCAGATAATTGCTCTTTTTATTGGTTTTCAGGCATCCCTATATAGTATTGTGACTGTTAAGGTCACCTAGTAATATGTGGGGTTTAGGAATTTGTTAATTAGTTTATTAAGTTTTTGGTCGTTTATGGGATCATGTGGAGATATATAAATGGAGCCGATATTTACTGGTTTGTGAAGAATCATTTTGACAGCAATCACTTGGAGTTCACTGTTGAGGTTGATTTGTTGTTGGGGGTATGACCTTCCTAATGAGGGTAGAGATACCTCCAGAAGCTGTGTCCATCTTTGTAAAAGTGATTTATGTTCAACTGGTTCTTATCTTTGAGGAATGTTTCTTGAAGACATACTACTTTGGAGTTATATTTATTTAGGAGTAGTAGCAGTTCTTTGTAATTAGCTCTAATTCCTCTACAGTTCCATTGCAATATTTTGTTAGACATTTTTTATTGTATTTAATCCAGACAGTTCCACAGAGTTATTTGGGGGGGGTCAGTATTTGTCTTTTGCTCTAGGCTGTTGGTTTATTCTTTTGCGTTTTGGGTTTAGTCAATTGGGGGCTGCTCTCTGTTTCCATCTTTTCTAATATTCCGAATTTATTCATTGTTTCTGTATTTTCTGTTTCTTGTATTTTTGATTTTGGTGTAAGTTTTTCTTTGTCTTTAAGTGTTTTTTTTTTATTTGGAGAAGAGTCTGTAGAAGCAGAAGGTTGTATTGGGGACCTTTTGTTTTTTGATATAATTTTAGAGGGAGATTTTGTTACAGGGTGTTTTATTGGCTGTGTAGTAGGTGTTATTGCCATTTTCACCTCAGTATTGGTTTTCTCCAATTGGGTCTGTTTGGACGGATGATTTCTCTTGTTTTCTACAAGATCCACTGATGTAGTTGATATATCTGCTGCTCAGGTGGTATCAAGTGAGGCTTTGATTTCATTAATGAAGCTTTTCCAATCGCCTGGCTCTAATTGGATTAAGGTTTTAACAATCGTCTCATAATTCTTGTAAGGAGATTTGTTATGCCGAACTGTTTGGGAATATGTAGTGGTCTTAGAGCCTACTACTAATTTACAGGCTTCATAGTAAGGAATATTATTCTGGTGTTTTACTGTTAATACTTCCTTCTCTTGGCTCCCACTCTCACAAGATTTTGCGTACACCCAATGATTGCCACCACAATTGGCACATTTATATGGGAATTGACAGTCATTAATGTAGTGGTCAGGATTTTGTTGACCACATTTCCCCACACACTTCATGCCCTCTACAATTATCCTCATGGTAACCATATTTTTGGCATTCATAACATCACAATGGGTTGGGTATGTATTGCTTGACCCTCTCCATTGGATAGTCAACTTTTTTTTTGGGGGGGGGGGGTTAAAATGCATTATATATGTATTCATCTATTGTTTTCCCTTCTTTTCACTTCAGTCATACCTTGCGTTTTTAGCACTCTTTATTTCTTCTATGGTGCATAAGGAGAGTTCTTTACTTCTCACAACCTCCTTACTTACATTCAGGGATTTGTGAGGGTACATTTTGACACTGATAAGAGGAAACATGTTAATTTTCTACTGAAACTTTGTCATTTTCAGTAGAAAATCAACATGTTTCCTCTTTTCCACCTCGACAAGCAGTTTGATTTATTTTTTTTTATATTAATTGGCGTTAAGTTTGTTGATATTACTTTTTCAATTATGAAGGGCGATAAATCAGTAATTGGAGCACTGTAAGATTCAATGATGATGATGAATCTAGGAAAAGGTGCTTCTGTTTCATTATCTGAAGAGTCCAATTTGTTTAAATTACATTTGAATTTTTGGTTTGAGAAAGAAGCCATATCTGTTATATATATTTTTCACTGATCCTATGCTCCACCACCCACCACAGAGTCCCACTTGAGAAGGGAATGATGCATAAGGGAAACCCATTCGCCTTAGCTAAGACGGGGATACAATACCAGAATATTCATATTAAGAGCCAAGATTTTGAACCTCTGACAAATTCTGGTTTTTATAACTCAATCTAATAGGCTTAAAACGTCCTTTCCTCTTAACACAATTGACCCTCAGCCCCTGATTTCTAGCACCTATAAGATAAAGGGTTGGGCATTGTTCCACAAAAGCAGATTGGATAATACATTCGGGAGAAAATAAGGATATGATGGGACCAGCCAATTGATTGGATTGGGCCTATCTGACCACCCGTCAGACCAAGTAAGGGCCAAAGTTGTGTGTTGCAAGCCATTGACCACTCTGTCACCTGATCAATGACTGCTCAACCACCAGAGTTCCATCCTAGTGCTTTACAGGTCGCCACCCACAGCCAACGGGTGGCCTCATGGGGCAGGGATCTTACCCCTCTGTAGAGGTGCAGTCAGCATATTCTACAGCCCCAGCCAACAGAATGACACAAAAAGAGGGGAGCTGATCGAAAAACTCTACAGAAATTGTCTCGCTCACTGATTAGATTGTAGGTCAATTATGGTAATTTTTATATACCAATCTGCAAAAAAGACCTATCGAAAAATATTTAATGATCTACCATGGAGGCTTGAGATTAGTACTTGGAGCCTTCAAAACATGTCCAGTTGAGAGTCTGTATGCAGAGGCTAACAAAGCACTGGCAAATATCAGAAGCAATAAATTGGCTCTCCAGTATTATGTTAAATTAAAATCATGCCCATCTAATCCTGCATATGATGTTGCATTCCACCCAAAATATAGGGAACTATTTGAAAGGAGTGAAAGGGCTATAAAACCATTTGACCTCCAGATAGAAACAATAAAAGAAAAAGCAAGAATAAATTTAACAAAAATACATAATATGATCATACTAAAAGTCGCACATTGGACTATAAGGACTGTAAAAGTAATTCTTACCCTGTGCAAACTCTGTAAGGCTAAAACTCATCGACCAATTTTCCAAGAACTACTAGAGAAAATGAAAGATAAATATCCTAGACATTTACACATCTTTACGGATGGTTTTAAGCAGAAGAAAACAACTGGATGTGCTGCAGTATACATTAAAAAAAAAAAAAAATTAAAAAACAACTCCCAAACAATACCTCCATATTCAATGCAGGAATGTGCACAGTAGATATGACACTCGATTGGATTCAAAAATCGAAAAATCAAAAGGTTCATTATTTTTCCTGACTTGTTTCAAAGCAAGAAACCTGACAACCCACTTATTATAAAACTCTTAGATGAATTAGAAAAAATGTCAGATGATAACAAAATATTGCTGTGTTGGATTCCAAGTCACACAGGAATTAGTGGAAATGAGTAAGTTGATAAAGCAGCTTGATCTGCCTTAAGTATAGTTCCTGAAAAAAAATGTTTAAATTCCATATATGGACTTAAAAATCAAAATAAACAAATATCTACTATAACTAAGGCAGCATCGCTGGAGCAACAATAATTATAACAAACTTCTAGAAATCAAGCCTATACTAAGAGAAAGGAAGCAAAGCTTCAGAAAAAGCCAAAAGGAAGAAGTTGTATTATCCAGACTGCACATAGATCACACAAGAATTACACATTCTTACTTGCTTAAAGAAGAGCAACAAATGTGTCATTCATGCCAGACTGTGTACACAATAAAACATGTTCTCATTGAATGCATTAATCAGGCCCTAAAAGAAAATGATTTTACAACACAATGTGTATGAAAGAACCATTTAAAAAAAAACTAAAGCGAATGCTATAATGTCCTTCCTGACAGTAGTGGGCCTATAAAGAAAAATTTAAAGACCTAACCAATATATGTGGTGCATTCAATAAGTTTCCACACATTTTTGTACAGGCATTTAAAATTGTCGTAGGCTCTTGAAAATTCAGTATCTTATTGCTATACATCTTATGAAATGAATGACCAATTTTTATGATTTCAGGTTCAAATAAATAGCTACAGCAGCAATTGGAATACACCCTACTAAAGCCTGATTGTCACAGCTGGTGAATTTCAAAAATGCAATCTGACACTTTAGAAGAACAATATGCAATAAAATTCTGTTTTAAACTTGGAAAAATTCCATGCAATGAAACCTGAATCTACTGCAATGACCCAGAGACCAAGAGACAGAGTTCCCAGTGGAAGTATGCTGGCTCTCCCAAACCCAAGAAGGCCAGACTGAGCAAATCCACCAACAAACTTTTGATGATCTCTTTTTCTGACAGCACTGGCATGATCTACATGCACTGGGTTCCCACTGGACAGACAGTCAACAAGGAATACTATGTTGAGGTTTTAAGGAAGTTCAGGAAGAGATTCCATCGGAAGAGTCCAGCACTCTTCAAATCGGGTCAGTGGCATTTCCATCAGGACAATGCACCAGTCCACAACTCCATCCTTGTCACAGACTATTTGACCAAGATGGGCATCAACACAGTTGCTCATCCTCCCTATAGTCCAGACCTTGCTCCCTGTGACTTTTGCTTATTCCCTAAGCTCAGGGGCTGTCGTTGTGAGACAATTGAGGAGATGAAAGAAGCTGTGACAAAGGTCATTGAAATGCTCACACAAGAGGGCTTCCATGGGGCCTTCCAGAAGTTGTTGGAACGGTACAATAAGTGCATTGCAGCTGGAGAAGATTACTTCGAAGGGGACTAGAGTTTCATGTGCGTACTATCAATGATCCTTGTACATATAAACAATACCAAAGTAGATAAAAACAAATCAGTATTGAAAAATCACGATGAATAAATATTTGAAGATTTTGAAGACTTTAAAACAAACTTTCATCAAAACAACTTGAATCAGCGTTAAATGACCCGAAAAGGAGTGATACGCTCTAAAACAAAACAACCAACCAACAAATGCAATTACTATTTTAATAATGTTTATTCTAAGCTTATTCAAGTGAATTAAAGTAGAACTTGAAGTATATGAAGGTGATTTATTGATTTTAACGGCATGTCAACCCATGTCAGCTAATTTTATGCCTAGAGGTTAGAGAATTGCATTCATTGTACATTCATAGTTACATTTTTTTGTGTAGCTGATTCTAAATTCTTTTTTTTTGTACATAGAAATAATTTTGTGACAGACCTATTTGACCCATAGATGGGACCCTAACAGATACTACCACTCCAGGTAAGAGTGAAACTGGTAATGAAGGGGTCACACCACAGATCTGGAGCCTCACCATCAGATGCAGTTTAGTGTCATACCCAGGACACTTTTTTTGGTCAGGGGTCTTACCCGCTCTGCAAACGATAATATGCATATTCTAAGCCCCAGCAACAGGCTTGAATGAATCTAAAATGTTTCCGTCTTTTGAACTAGATTGTCAAATATTATTATCCAAATTATTATTTGTGTTAATGGAAACATTTTCCTCATCAATGATTAGCTTAGTTTTCAATCATAAATGATGGGGTAATTTACACATGGACTGGAACTGCATTTTATTTATGGGTTTGGCATTGTTTATTCAGAAGAGTTGAGAACACAGAATCATAGGTTGACAGATTCCCTTTCAAATCACTCCAAAAGAAGAAGAAAACATAGAAAGAAAGAAAATGAAAAAAGAAACAACATAGAATGATACACAAGAGAGAAAACTAAAGAATAGAAAGTTATAAAGTGAGAAAAATATATATATATATTTATTCATAACTAATAAGTACCCTTCTATCAATTGTTTTTATAAAAAAAAAAGGTTATTTTCTTCTAAACCAAAGATACCAGAATCTTATTAAACAAAAATAGATATCATTAGGTAATATTTATTACCAAACTCTAAAATATTGGAACTCTGTAAGCTAAAATATGAATATGTAACAGTCCAAAAATAAGTACACACACACACAGTTTATATATATATATATATATATATATAATCTTTAGATCTAATCTATAATTCTATTGATGTGAAAAAAACCCAGATTGTACAATTTGCAAATTCTACAAACTGATATCTGGGGGGAAAAATTCAGTAAAAAGACAAAAAACACACGTGCTACTTGAAAATAATCAAGCAGCACGTCTGTCTAGTCAAAAGAAAAAACCCTACAGAATTAACTAAGCTAAAACGTAATAAAGTGCTCAATACACGAGATAGAGCTTACATTATGAAAATAATTCCTACATGGCCAAGAGCATTTAGGTGAAACGAGCTGTCAAACCAAGGTAGACTCGCTGTTGGCCATGTAGGAATTATTTTCATTATATATAACTGAAATATAAATGGAAGAAAACTCAACCACAGTTATAGAGACATTAAGTTATTCTGACGAGATTTTTTCCACTCCATCAGAGGGCTAACAGGCTTTTTCAGGAGTGAAATAAGCAAATATAGTTTCCCCTTTTATGTATATATATATATATATATATATATATATATATATATATATATACAGGGTGTCCAAAAAAAATGTATACACATTAAAAATAATTGTAAATGTAGTGTTTAATTAGAATTTTATCATTTCAAAAGTGTAAAAACAGCGACTGTTGCAGGTTTTGTAAGAGGCCATTGAGCATGAATGCGCCCAAATATCAAGGGAATTGTTTCATGATGTGTGCGATTCCATTGCTTGGCATTGTCAGCAGTGTCTGGATTAATATGGGCGTCAGTTTGAGAACAGGCAGTGAAAAAACAATAAAATGATACTTGTAAAATATTTTTACACATTTAAAATAATAAAATTCTAATTAAACACTATGTTTACAATCATTTTTAATGTGTATACTTTTTTTGGGACATCCTGCGTGTGTGTGTGTGTGTGTGTGTGTGTATATATATATATATATATATATATATATAAAGGGGGAAAAAGGAGAAGGGGGAACTCATGCAAAAGGTAGTAAAACAATAAAGACATAAAAAAGTGAATACACACACACGCACACAGAGGTCAGCTGAAAGGTTCATTGGCTGACCAAGAAACTCATGGAATGTGACCAAAAGTAATTTATCTTTTAACAGTCTCTCTTGCAGTTTACTCACTTCTTCCATTGCTGTTGCAGTGTTTGGATCCTATTGGTAAAAAATGTCATCAACAGCAGATATTATGTCAGCTTATGAACTTTTAAGCCTATATATATATATATATATATATATATATATGTGTGCGTGTGTGTGTGTTTATGCAATTTTCTTTTTTGATTACGAATGTTTCAATTTTATTTTTATTTACAGAGTTTCAATGCTACAGAGTTTGATGATAAATAACATGTCATAATATCTGTACTGATTGTATAATATTCCACTAAAAATAACAATCTTAGTATCTTTAGTGTAGATGAAAATTAACTTTTTATAAAATATTGTAAGGAATGTACTTATCAGTGGGCAATACTCTGTGTCTGTGTGTGTGTGTGTATATATATACACACACACACACACACTAATAATAATACATAGATGATTTGTAAAGAAAAACTAGAAATAAACACTCAATATTTATATGAGTTCATTAGTTAAGAATCTCAAGAAATTATTACATAAAAAAGATAAGAAATGGAAATAAAGATCTTACCACACTATTATAACTGTTTTCTGGGAAATCTCCATTTGTTTCTGCTCCAAGATGCCGTGAACTACAAATAGAAAAAGAATTAAACAATGGAATATAAATAATTTATTCATATGTAGACACATTATGTAATAACTATGCTCTATACCAAGAGTGCATTGGTGAATTAAATTCTCACTGGGTGCCTTATACTTATAGCCAAACTAAGCTAAACAAATTTTTATACCATGCATTATAAATATCAAAATTTACTGTGTGTGAGAGAGAGAGGGAGAGAACAAGGTATTCAAAGGAGGATTCTATTTAAAGTTGAATTATTTGCCAACATAAATGTTTCAGTTTTTAAATTAAACCATAATTAGGGCAATGTTGATATGTGATGTTGTACCATTTGAATTATAGTATTTTAAAATGAAAAGGAAAAAAATTTGAGAAAACTTTTAGCATACTATTACCAGTAAATTTTTTGTTTCAAAACTATCTGACATAATCAGAGTTCAAAATTAATTTTAAAGCCTAACATAATTGGTAAAAATAGAGATAAGTATATAAATTTATTTCTTAATTTCCCTTATATATAATATATTTCATGCATTCAGCAATTGTCTGATGATTGCAGAATGCATGAAACCCAGGGCCACAGATTGTAATATATTTCTATATGTAAATGCTCTATTACTGATATTGAGCACTATTTAACAATACTCCAACATTTGGTCCTCCATTAACTCACCAAGTGAGCTAGTAAGAACCATACACACACACACACACACATATATATATATAGTCACGTGCAAAAGTTTTAGCCTGATCAATTATTTTTCAAGTAAATAAAGACTTTTCATTTTATCAATAAGTAGTACTATTAGTAAGTAAAGTAAAGTTGGCGACCTTAGTCGAGAATGACCCAAAGACTCTCTTTTTGATAGCTACTACACCAAGGTGTAAGGGAGGGTGCTACTCCATTCCTTGGATTGCCCCACTTTAGCCTTGATCCTTACTTAATAATACTGAGTGTTAAGCAAAGTGATATCAAGTGCCATTTTTTGAGTCTTTGCGCAGCTATTTTATCTTAAATGTTAATATATTTTTATATACTATTTTACTTTACTACTAATGAGATCAAGGTTCAATCCTAGGTCGACTAGGATTGAACCTTGATCTCATTAGTAGTAAAGTAAAATAGTATATAAAAATATATTAACATTTAAGATAAAATAGCTGCGCAATTTAACTTAATTTAAAAGTGGTACATGCAAATGTTTTAACCCGGATATCAAAATTTACAAAATACCATTTTACCTTTTTTCATTGTAAATAGGAAATTATAGAAACTATAAAACAAATAACAATTTAACTGATTAATATTGAACCCTGGGTAAAGTTTCTCTTGAAAAGTGGTCACATGTGGTTGAATTACTGAAGACCAAGAGTCAGCAATCAGTCACTGAAGTGGGAATTTCATGTGGAGCAGTACACAGAATTGCCAGAAAAATGCAACTAACCAACAGTGTCCAAGAGCACCGAAAATCTGGTTGACCAAGTAAGTTGGATCTTGGAAGCAAAAGAAATTTGGTCAGAATCTTTACAGCTAACCCCAAATTTACAGCTCGACAAATTCATGATGAAAGTGCTATCACCATTACAGTGTCCATGGACATTGTCAGAAGAGTCTTAAAAGATACTGGACTCTTGAGATGTGTTGTCATTAAGAAACTATCTTTGTCTAAAAGACATATCAAACTTTGCTTGAAATGAACAAAACAACATTCGATATGGGAGGACAATGTCTGGAAGAAAGTTTTGTTCAGTAATGAATCAAAGATTGAACCATCCAAATAGATGAGAGTACGACAGACGACCCAGTGGATAAGCTCATAATCCAAGATACGCTACAAAAACTGTCAAGTTGGATGCACAGATTATCATGGTATGGGGTTACATCAAAGGGAATGGTGAGAGAAAGTTGGTAAAAATTTATGACACTTTGAATGGTTAAAAATACATATCAATTTTAAGAGAGCATTTAGTTCCTGGCATTTCTGATGGTGAAATCTTTTAACAAGATAATTCTCAAGGTATGGGAAGATTCATGATCAAAATGTTTTTAACAGAAAATGGCGTCAATCTGCTGGAAAAGTGCCTCCCCTCCCACAAAGACCAGGTCTCAGTAATATCAAACCATTATGAGGAGTACTGAAAAAGAATGTTTTGACAAGAAAGCCAAGGAATGTTCAAGATCTTTGGAAAATTTGCCAGCAAGAGGGGAAAAAAAATCCCAACAAAACAAGTAACTGAGTTGTATAACTTGATGGGTCGCCAAATAGTTGTCGTTATTACTGCAAAAGGTCAGCATACAAAGTATTAATGAAAATTAGGCATTCTACAATTAAAAATATTAAATCAAAATAATAAAATTTGGATATTATATATTAATTTTTTCTGATGGGTTAAAACATAAGCTGACATTTTTTTTCACTAATATTTTTGATCTAACTTCATATAATTTAATACCGGACATTGGCATAATGGTTAGAGCGTTCGCTAATGGCAATTGATGCTACCATGCTTAACACTCAGCATTATAAGGTAAGAATTAAGGGTAAAGTGGAGCAATCCAGGGAATGGTGTAGTAGCTATCAAAAAGGGATCCTTTGGGTCACCCTCGACTACGGTTGACAACTTTATTTTTACTTACTCATATGATTTACTTAAGGAATTTTAAACTAATATAGTGATAAAAATTAATCTTAGATATTATATTCATTAGCATTTAAGTTGAATTTTAAATATTTTTTTATTGAAAAAGCATAGTATTTAATTAAAGTGAAAAAAATTAAATAGGGTTAAAACTTTTGCACAGGACTATATATATATATATATATATATATACATACACACACACACACACCCTATACTAAGTATTACAAAATATAAATAATTTACTCCTAAATTGATGCATTATGTAATAACTGTGATTAATACCAAGAGTGCACTGGTGAATTTGATTCTCACTGGGTGCTCCATAGAAATAGTCAAATTAAGCTACGTTTAGTAAATTACTATACCAAGCATTATAAAATACACACACAGAGAGTAGAATATATTATAGTTATATTCGATATTATTATAATATCTAACAGAAAAAGATTGATACAAAACTTTTTGATAAAAATTTTCAGATAATCAAGCAAGCTTTAACTAAATTTATATACTACATATATTTTTGAATATCAATTAAAGATCCCCTCCCTAACAGAATATCTAAAACCTTATTTAACTACAAATATAAAAATTATAACAAAGAATTCTCAGTTCAAAGCTTCCTGAAGATTACTAAATGCAATACTGTGGGAAGGCTGAAGTGTCAATAGGTTACGACTCGAGAATTAAAACAACAAAAGATATAAATGCTAATCTGAATAAATAAACTCTCAGCTTTTAATAACCCAATTTACTTGGGTCAACATCATATCAATACCATTAGTATGTAAAGACAATGGACAATGATAAACAGAGCTAACAGATCAAGAGACAAAGTAAGGAATAAGTCCTAGGTGTACAATACCAATGGCTCTCAGCTCAGTTGGTACAGATAAACAGAATTTCTTGAAGGAAATAAAGAAACAGGAGTTCATGCCTTATATATTATTATTGTCTCTGTTCTGTGTTGTAGAAATGGATTCAGAGTTGCAATAAAAAGCAACTAAAATTAAAAGATGTAAAAAAAAAAAAAAAATAAAAAAAAAAAAAATAAAGAAAACTTGTCAAAATCATTCATAATGATCAACAATACTTCATCTAAATATGGTAGTTTGAAAGATTAAGAAAAAAAAAACCTTATTTAACCACTTTTCACCCAAATGTCATATATACACTAACAAGGCTAATTAACTTAATGATAGAAACAGTTTAGGATTTATAAAGTCTATTTATCTTCAGGAGTTTTTGATGAAAACAAGAATCTCCAGTTCATTATTAGCAATAAGGAATTGTTTTGCTATTATTACCAGCTTTATATAAAGTCTTATCTTTTTACTCAACATAGACAAGTACCTCAGATCGTATACTATGGGTGGCAGAAATTAAAATTATCAACATTTTTAAAAATTAAAATATGGTTCATAAAATAAACAAAATTCAACATATCCCCATAGCAATGAGTAACTTACTAATGAAATGTTTTTATGAATACTTCTAAAATCACAAGTACTCTCAGATTTCTCAGCAATAAACCACACCCTGTCTGCAGAGATTACCCCACCCCGGACCACTGCTGAGAGGTAAGACTTCCTGAAAAAAGTGGTAGGTTTGGTTGGGTTTTACAGCACATCAACCATTGAAGGTTATTTAATGTCAAATCCTATTTACGCTTATATATTAAACATATTGTTGATAACATTTTTAAATGAGCCCAAGCTTGTTTTTTGGCACACAGTTAAATACTTTCAAATATTTCTATCTAATACAAATAATTCTATTTACCATTAATTATTTGTTTGCACACAGTCTATTGGGTTCAAGTATTGCTATGTAACAGTAATAATTTAACATCAGTCATTTGTTTGCACACAATTTAGATGTCAAACAGTTCTATGACCCATAGATAGGATCCTATCAGGTGCTACCACTCCAGGTCAGAGTGGACCTTGGAGCATTGGCAGTGAAGAGGCACTCTGCATTCCCCTAAGCTTCAAGGCCGGAGCCTTGCCATCAGATTGTTTAATGTCATACCCAGGACACTCGTTGGGGAAGTCTTACCCCTCTGCACAGATGCAGTTGGTGTATTCTACAGCCCCAGCTGACCGGCCAAAAAAGAGGTGTCTTGGATAAGGTGAGGCTACAGTTTGGGAGATCTGGGGAGTGTGGAGTACTCCTTCATTGTCCTTACTCTGAGGTCTATAAATAATTCTAATATCACAAATACTCTCAGATTTCTCAACAATAAACCAACATTAATTAAAGCTGATACTTATGTCCTCTCTGAGATTCATTGCTACATGAATGTTAATTGAAGAGAATGTTATGATTTTAGAATAATTAGATGTAAATATCAAATTTTCTATGACTCGCCTAAAAATCTTTATTTCATGACCGCTAATAGGACAATTTTTTTTTATATTAGATGATCAAAAGGAAAATAGTCTTTATAAATGGCATGAAAATTATACAATTAGTAAACCGATAGGAGGTAAATCTCTGTAGATGCACTAAACAAAAAATATCACAATTTCTTTTTGCGGGATTATTTTCTCCAACTTGGTTTATTTATTTTCTTTGATAGATTCTTTTAGTCCAGGTTAAAAAATGTAGAAGGGTAACCCAAAGCCAAACTCTTTTAGACTTTATTTTTCTGATCCAAGTATCATAGGGAAATGTGAAAAGCTCAATGGCAATGAAGAGGCACTCTGCATTCCCCTAAGCTTCAAGGCCGGAAGCTGGTTTAATGTCATACCCAGGACACTTGTTGGAGAAGTCTTACCCCTCTGCACAGATGCAGTTGGTGTATTATCTAGACTATTTTCTTTTCATTCTTTCTCAAATCATTCTGTTTATTCATTCAATAATTTTCATCCAGATTTTATTTTTCAGTTTAAAAAAGATTGTTAATGTTTATAATTTATTTCCCAAAAATCAGCCAGTTTTTTTTTTTGGTGGGGGTAGTATTAATTTTGTTGAGATTAAATTAAATTAAATTCATTAATTGATATCATAATTCTGCTTGCATTTTGTCTGTTTGCATGTTACGCTCATCCACATACCCTCCTCCCTGCAGCCTAGTGGGATATTCTTCCACCCTATCTCAAAATCAATTGGGATATTCTTCTACATGTATGTTGCTTCTTTAGATTAAACACTTGTGTTCAACTCAGAATTGCCCTCTGCTATCTTCGTCTATTCTCACTAAGTAGCATAGTAAACATAAATTATTGTATACTGGTTTGCTAAAGATCTGAAGAACTCTGAAGTGCTGTCGAGGGCTGAAAAAGAGCTCCAAATATTTCTCAGCACCAGCAATACCGTTATTGACAAAATAGAATATGTAACTACATATTGATCTTGTAGTTTCAATAGAATTAAATACAAAACAAATAATATTTGTATTAAATATTATATAAATTGTTATTGTCTATTTTTGTATTATTATTAGGCAACAAAAGGCTTCTTTAGTACCATCTGATAAGTCTTGATTATTTTATTTTTCTTGTTTTGTTTTACATTATTTCATTCCTTCATTCATTCTCCTCTTCTTTTTCATTCATTCATTTTCCTCTCCTTTTCCTTCATTCATTCTTTTTCTTTCATTCATTTTCCTCTCCTTTTCCCTCATTCATTTTCCTCTTTTTCTTCATTCATTATCCTTCTCCATTTTATTCATTCATTTTCCTCTCCTTTTCCTTCATTTATTCATTTTCCTCTCATTTTCCTTCATTCATTCTCATCTCCCTTTCCTTCATTCATTTTTCTCTCCTTCATTCATTTACCTCTCCATTTTCTTCATTTATTTTTTTCCTTCATTCATTCTCCTCTCCTTTTCCTTCATTCATTCTTTTTCTTTCATTCATTTTCCTCTCCTTTTCCCTCATTCATTTTCCTCTTTTTCTTCATTCATTATCCTTCTCCATTTTATTCATTCATTTTCCTCTCCTTTTCCTTCATTTATTCATTTTCCTCTCATTTTCCTTCATTCATTCTCATCTCCCTTTCCTTCATTCATTTTTCTCTCCTTCATTCATTTACCTCTCCATTTTCTTCATTTATTTTTTTCCTTCATTCATTCTCCTCTCCTTTTCCTTCATTCATTCTTTTTCTTTCATTCATTTTCCTCTCCTTTTCCCTCATTCATTTTCCTCTTTTTCTTCATTCATTATCCTTCTCCATTTTAGTCATTCATTTTCCTCTCCTTTTTCTTCATTCATTCTCCTCTCCTTTTCCTTCATTCATTCTTCTCTCCTTCATTCATTTTCCTCTCCTTTTTCTTTATTCCTATTTCTCTCCTTCATTCATTCTCCTCTCCTTTTCCTTCATTCATTCTCTTTCTCCTTCATTCAGTCTCTTTCTCCTTTTCCTTCATTCATTTTTCTCTCCTTCATTCATTCTCCTCTCCCTTTCTTTCATTAAGTTTTCATTCAAGGTGTTACCTGTATTAATCTAGACAAAGCTGTGAAACTCCAGAAAATGTCCTAATTTCTTCTTGATGGATAATTCCTTTAGAAAACTGCAAGCAGATTATTTTACACAACCCACATAATAATTTTTTTTTTACAAAGTAGATTTTAAAATACTTACAGATATTAGTTGGCACAGCCAATACTCTGAGTCATAGAAACAAAAGATTCTACTACTGACTGGATTTCAAACACAGTACAAAATGATTACAAGATCAAATTCCTATTTGATTTGCAATCAACTCCTCCTCCACTCATTAACCCTTCTATTCAGAATAATTTAAACTACCAGGCAGACATTTAAACATTTATTTCAATGACTATGTTTTCTGTTTCGATTGAATTGGCTGTTGATATCTTCAGTTACAAAAGAAATGTTAGATGTATCTACATTTCATACAAAATATGACCGTGAGCAAATAAATAAAGGAAAAAACAAAAACAGTAGTTAAATATTTTATATATATTGTAACTACTGATACAAGTCATGTACTTGTAAAATCTACATTTGTCAACATTCATTAAGATAGCTACAAGCTATACTCGCACTATATATTTTGATAGGATATTTATAAATAAATCTATTTGCAATAAAATACATGTGTCTATTTAAATACTTTTGAGCAGATGGATTTATAAGTATTACCATATAGATTAATATGAATTTATATCAAATTATCTTACCAGAAAATTGTTAGCAAAATTCTTTTTATTTTTTTAAATACAATTAAATTGTTAAATTAAAAGATTGTTGTTGTTTTTTTTTCTAACCTTCAAAAATTTTGTTTAGAATCAACCAAGGAGATTTGAAAAAGGCAAACTCTTTTGCTATTTAGAAGGCGCTTAGTAAAACCACAAGGTTATTTGGATACTCACACCTTTAATTCAAATGCCTAATGGCTCCAGTAATCTTAGGTAATAAGAAATTGTGTGTTTGTTCAAATACTTATGGGCAGTACTTTCTAAATAGTAATGGTCATACATATTTGAACATGTACAAAAATCTATTTTTAATTGTCCAAGATACAAGAGGTTATCAAAGATTTTAAGCAAAAAAAAGAGAGATCCAAATTAACTTGCTAGTTTGAGTCAGACAACTCTTTAAATGTGAGTTTGCCTTTTAAATCTGCTTGAACAGTTCTGAACAAGATTTTAGAAGAATAAAAAAAAAAAAAAAATCTTGCTTTTCATTTAATTTTGTTAAAAAAAAAAAAACCCAGAAAAACAACAACTTTCAACCAGTTCTTTATATATATATTTTATCCTATAGAAAATGCTGGCCATTAATATTCAAACAAACAATATCTGTTTAATTACAAAGGTCATTAGATTACTAGTTTGTACCATTTTAATCGCTTTGATTAATTCCAAACAAGATTTTAGAAAAAAAAAAAAGAAAAAAAATTTAGTTCTTTTTTTCATTTAACAATTTCATTCAATTAAAACTTTTTTCAAGAAATTTAATATTCATGATAACAAATTAAGACAAACTGTATCAAGTCATGTTATGTTGCTTGCAATAAAATTTATTTCTTCTAATAGAATGTTTCTGTTTTTAACTCAATAAAATTATTAGAAGTGAATTTTTTGTTCAAATAATAATCATCTTGGCAGCTGGGGCTGGAGAATATGCTGAATGCTCCTCTGCGGAAAATATTTAGACCACCACCCCCAACAAGGCTACCCGTTAGCTATGGATGGCAACCTGTAATACTTTAGGATAGGACCCTGGTGGCTCAAGTGGTCATGTGACCTGCAACATTCCACTTTGGCCCTTACTTAATTACACAGGAAGAGGCCTGATCCAATCAATTGGTTAGTCATATGAAGCCCTAGCACCAGTGATTGTCCTGAATTCTTCAAATTGCTCAAAGGGGTGCTAGAAGGCCAATTGTACCGAGATAGTAATACTTGAAACAATTTAACAGTGTGCAAAAAAATGACTAATATTAAACAGAATTATTAGTGTTGGATAACAATACTTGAAACCATTTAACTGTGAACAAACAAATGAGCTCTAGCTCATTTAAAAAAATGAAAACATTACCAACAAACTATTTGCTAACAAATCATTTTATATATATATATATATATATATATATATATATATATATATAAAAACAGGATTTGGGATTTAAAAAAACAAGGGTTGATATACCATAAAACACAAACAAACCAAATGAAATAAGTCCTACATACATGTTATCAACATCGTCATTATTATTTTTTTTAAATCCATCTGTATTGTGGCCACAAGCCACAGACACACACGATGGTTAGTTTTCCATTTATCTGTCTAATTTGCCAATAGATAAGGAAAAATGTGACACAATAGTCCAGAAGCTAGAATCAATAAAGATAATATATACAGTAGGAAAAATGAATATATACATATCTAAAATTGAAATAACAAAAATATTATTATAATAATTAAAACTGAAATTATATCAAATAATAAAATAAAACAAAATTTAAATACATGATATAAATTATTGATAGCTAAAGCCAATTAAAAAACAAAAAACAAACCCTGAATGATTTTCTTGACTAAATTTATCCTTGATAAAATATTTCTTTTTGGATATTTAAATGCCTGACTAGTTTCTGTGTCATCATAGCTTTAAAAAAATCCCTTTCTCGCATGAACTCAGATCTCAGTTAATTTACAGAGGCTATTTTTATCAAATTAAAGAATTTCTAAAATTACTATTGTATAACCATATTGAATTGTGCGGATGAAAATAATCTCCCTTTTACTTTTTTCCTTGGTTTGTGATATTTGTATTCTATTTGATTACATATATATATATATATATAATAAATAATCAAAAGAAATATATACATAGATATATATTTCTTTTAAATACCCAATCCGGTGGCTAAAGTTGATCGGTAGTGCCAGGAGTGGCAGTACCGCCTTGAGCTACCGAAACTGTGTTATCACCCTGGTTGGCGGCTGATGAGGTTAGGGTATCGCACGTGCTTTCACACATGATGAAATATATATATATATATATATATATATATATATATATATATATATAACACTTCATAATGCAGTTTACCTATTCCTAGGTAAATGTTTAATCACATTTAATCAGTAATGAAATTTGGTAATTTTCTGTCTACCATGAAATTGGATTAGAAATCTTGGGTAACTTTTTTTCTTTTGCTTTTCAATTTTTTCTTTCTTAGATCAGCTGGTAAAGAGAAATTAACAAAAACTAACAAAACAAAAAATCCACAACAAATGACTCATTTCATTTAACAATAAATTCTATGAAGTAATATTAACTTTGTTTCATAGAAATTAGAAAAATAATTGTGTGGATAAATAGATAGATAGACACACACACACACACACACACACACACACACACTTCATAAAAAAGTAATTTGATGACTACTAGTAGAGTTAGTATTATATATATATATATATATATAAACGGATGAGTGTGACAAAAATGGAATTAGAAAGCAGAGTTCAAATCATAGAAATTAGAAAAATAATTTGATGACGACTATATGTGTATCTGAGTGTGTGGATAAATAGATAGATATACACACACACACACACACACACACACACACACACACACACACACACACACACTTCATAAAAAAGTAATTTGATGACTACTAGTAGAGTTAGTATTATATATATATATATATATATATATATATAAACGGATAAGTGTGACAAAAATGGAATTAGAAAGCAGAGTTCAAATCCCAGCAATTGTGGCAGGGTCAGGCTCATTACTCTGCTTGTTTTATAGACCTTGCAGAAATCCTAATCTTTAAATGAACTAAGAAAAAGCCTTTTATAGTTCCCAATGAAAATTACTCAAAACTGCTTTCTAAGGTAATGTACAATTGAGTTGTGTTAAAAACTAAGAGAACAACCGACAATCACAATCATTAATTATTATTAACGTTAAAAAAAAATAAAAGTAAATAAAATAAAATAAAAGAAGGTTTTACTAGATAATATTTTTAATTTTACTGCTTTCTATTTAGCATAGATAAGACCTAAAAAGATAGATATACCTGCAGATTGAATTTTGAAAACTCAATTTTTCACCAAAGTGGCATTGACCTATCCAGGAATAATATTTTTCTAAGATTCTAATTAAAACATAAAAACTAGAAGTAATGCCATAAATGAATGATTTCATGACCAACACTCAACTTAAACATTGGAAGCTTTTTTTGGTCTCTTAAGCATTTATACAACATAGAATGATTGCTTGATGAAATGATTATATAATAACCAGTATTTACCCAATAACTAAAAAGTACTAGTTATAATTTTCTAACTTTTAAACTCTTAGTAAAAAAACAAACAAAAAAAACTATTATATCAAGTTACCTTTATAATTATCTTTTCAGGTGCAACATATCAAAGAAACATGTTCAGAATCTCCTCACAATAATCCTACGTTATCTACAGCATATCTCCTAGATATATCCAAGATTTGAACCAATTCAGTCAGAGAGAGAGAGAGAGAGAGAGAGAGAGAGAGAGAGAGAAAGAGAGTTCAGGAGTTGGTCAGTCAGTTTACCTCCTAATGACTAAAAGAGCAAAAGCATCTAGGTTACATTCCAGCTTTCTAGTATGTGTAAATTTTCATGTTGTTCGGCTGTGATAACAAGGCTCACTAGTACATGATTATTTTCAGACACAGATTATCTGCCTGTCTAGTCGATGATAATAATCACCAACAGTATTTAACTAGTAGGATAATCATTAGCCAGTAATATATAACATGGCACTTGTAGGATAGTAATTTTGCATATCAAAAATATCTTTATATCCTATAATCTACAAGAGAATCGATCAGTTGGTATTTGTCCAGAATAGTCCACCAATGAAAATTTACCTTATTTTTGCCGTAATGTACCAAAAAAATTATATTGTAATGTAATACTTATGTTCACCATCCAGATAATAGGTTTCAGCAATGATTATTTTTTTACCCCCAGTTGACAGGGATTAGAATACACTTACTGAATTTCCTGCAGAAGGGCAAGATCCCCCTCCTTCTGGGTATGACACTAAATTGGATCTGGTGGTGAGACTCCAGTTCTGGAACTCTGAACAATATGTAGTACTCCTTTCTTGCTATTACTCCCAGGTCCACTCTGATCAGGAGTGGTAGTACCAGTGAGGGTCCCATTTTGGTGTCAAGTAGATCTGATTGCAAATTATTTTTAATTGGATGGGATATAACCACATGAAAAAAACTCTTTAGCAACTAAAGAAAAAAGTAAATATGAATTTATAATGTACACAATTCCCTAACCTTTAAGCATAAAATAACCCCAGATGAGTTGATACACTGTTAAAATCTCACTTTTCTTTTTTATTGAACTGTTACAATTAAATCCCAAATTGCACGTCTACTACCAACTAGAACTTGACACCTAAATGGTTAGGAGGGGGAGAAGGAAGAGGAAAAACTAAAGAAATATGTCTGATGGGTGAATTGTAGCTATTTGAAGACAATTTTAGAACTTAACTGTTCAGTTAAAGAAAAAAAATGAAGCAAATGACAGAAACTCACTCATATCTGGTTGGTGTCTATAAGTTTGTTTTTGTATCTTACTGCTGACCTTTTATCAGGATGCTATTCTGGACAAGCATCATCTCTGTCACAATGTACAAGGGCCATTAAATAAGTTTCCACACTTTTTTTGTACAGGCATTTAAGATTGTCTTAGACGCTTGAAAATTTAGTATGTTATTGCTATACATCTTATGAGATGACTGACCAATTTTTATGATTTCAGGTTCAAATCAACAGCTACAGCAGCAATTGGAATACACCCTACTAAAGCTTGATTATCACAGCTGGTGAATTTCAAAAATGCAATCTGACACTTTAAAAGAATGATATGCAATAAAATTCTGTTTTAAACTTGGAAAAAATGCCATAGAAATGTATGGAATGCTTCAGGCTGCTTTTCGACCATCTTGCATGAATCGAGCATCAGTTTTTGAGTGGCATAAGAGATTCAAGGAAGGCAGAGAGTCTGTGAGGGATGATGAGAGGTGTGGGAGAAGTAAGGAAGTCAGAACACCAGAGTTGATTGGCCAAATAAAGAATTTCATGGATAAGGACCGTCGTGTGTCTATAGAGACAAAAAGTGCACAGTTTGATGTCAGTGTGGGAACTGTACACACAATTATTCACAAGGAACTGAAGATGCGGAAGATTTGCACAAAGTTTGTCCCAACGGTACTCAGAGAAGATCAGAAAGAAAGACATTGTCATGACAGCAGGGAGATGGTCGAGCTGATCAATTCAGATCCCGCAGTTCTTAATGCTCTGGTGACCTGCAATGAAAGCTGGATCTACTGCTATGACCCAGAGACCAAGAGACAGAGTTCCAGTGGAAGCATGCTGGCTCTCCCAGATCCAAGAAGGCCAGACAGAGCAAATCCACTCACAAACTTTTGATGATTGCTTTTTCTGACAGCACTGGCATGATCTACATGCACTGGGTTCCCACTGGACAGACAGTCAACAAGGAATACTATGTTGAGGTTTTAAAGCATTTCAGGAAGAGATTCCATTGGAGTCCAGCACTCTTCAAATCAGGTCAGTGGCATTTCCATCAGGACAATGCACCAGTCCACAACTCCATCCTTGTTACAGACTATTTGACCAAGATGGGCATCAAGACAGTTCCTCAACCTCCCTATAGTCCAGATCTTGCTCCCTGTGACTTTTGGTTATTTCCTAAGCTCAAGGAAAAACTTAGAGGCCGTTGTTATGAGACAATTGAGGAGATGAAAGAGGCTGTGACGAAGGTCATTGACACGCTCACACAAGAGGACTTCCATGGGGCCTTCCAGAAGTTGTTGGAACGGTACAACAAGCGCATTGCAGTCAGAGGAGATTACTTTGAAGGGGACTAGAGTTTCATGAGTGTACTATCAATAAAAGTGCCCATACAAAAAAAGTCTGGAAACTTATTGAAGGCACCTCGTATCTAGTATTAATGAGTACATTTTTTTTATTTGTACCAAACCCCAGACCTTTTATCAGCGTGCTATTCTGGACAGGCATCATTTGTCACCACTTATCTATCAATAAGTTCTTTTATTTGTACCTTACCACAGATATTCAATCAGCGTGCTATTCTGGACAAGCATCATCTCTGTCACCACGTATCTATTATTAATGAGTACATTTTTTTTTTATTTGTCTGGGGTTAGGTACAAATAAAAAAAAAATGTACTCATTAATACTAGATACGTAATAGATATATAATTTTTGGGACATGTAAAAAACAAAAAAAAATGAAGCAGGGTGTGTATCATACACAAGAACTAAATATTACCCCCCCCCAGCCACATGTATATTTAGAAAGGTATGACCAAAACTAAGTTATATCTATGGTCCAAACTAATTAACATATAACAATCAATTCTGGTTGGTAGGGTTTTGTGGCATATCCACCTTTGTAGGTTATTTAATGCAAAATCCATTTTTATACAAATAAACAGTTCTATTTCAAACAATTCAGCATACCATAAGTATACAGTTTGTCAAAAACATTTCTATTTCAAGCTATTTAGTTTAATCAAACAGTTCTAATTCAAACAATTCCCTTTAGCATCAGTATAGTTTTTGTTGACACACAGTTAAATGATCAAACAGTTCTATTTCAAACAATTCAGTTCAGCATACGCATTTTAGTTCTATTTGACCCATAGATAGGACCCTATCAGGTGCTACCACTCCAGGTCAGAGTGGACCTGGGAGCGATGACAGTGAAGGGTTACTACAGATTCACTAAAGCTCCAGCATTATTGGAACCTCATCACCAGATTGTTTAGTGTCATATCCAGGACACTCATTTTTTACCCCACTGCAGAGACGGAGTCAGTGCATTCTACAGCCCAAGCCAACTGGGCAACCCATTCACTTCTGTTTTCTATCACAAGAGAGACATCATTACTGGAATGCATGCTTGCTTATAATTTGTTTCTTCAACTGTGAACTTACTTTTACTGAAAGTCTCTTACATTTTCATAAACTTGTCCTGCCTTTGCACTAAATAATGATAATTCTATTTCAAAACTGTATAAATTCTTATTTTTGGTCAATACAAAATGGATAAAATGAACCAATGCTAAATATAGTTTGAATTTAGTTGCTACAAATTCCAAAAAGTGAATGTGTATTATACATGAGATTTTTTTTAAAAATAATTCCCAGGCTAAATACAATTTTATTTGTAAGTATAAGTCCGATTCAGGGTTAGTGAGATCATGTCAGATACTAATAATATAAGGTTTAATGTATCAACTTTTCATTTAATGGAATGATGAGATAACTTTAAACAAAAATGGTAATATCTTTATGGCAGTTATTGTTTGCTTCACAAAGAGGAGAGGAAAAATACAATCCAGTTAGCTCCCTTTATCTTCTAGCTTTTACCCAAGCTAAAAATATTGTTGAAATGTTGTGCAGGAGATTAAGGTGGCTGTGAGAAGACAGCTGATGATAAGCATGTATAATTTTTTAAAACTTATATCATGATATAGTTTTTATACATAAATAAAATAAAAATAATTTTTAAAGATTTTTAATGCATATGTATGTGGTTGCAAGCATATCTACTTGGGTCTGTGTGAACACAGGTAGTATATATGCATATACATAGATGTGTATGTATAATAGTATTAAAAAAAAAAAATATAGGTAAACAAGTTCAGGAGGTCAGCAAATTTTAATAGATGACAAACGTGAAAAAATAAATGGGAAAGTAGATAAACCAAAACAGAGACAACAAATTCAAATTAATATTTCATGAAATCATCATCATATCGTGCCACTAGCACGGATATCCCTGACACTCTCTCGTCACTTCTCCCTATCGTTCATCGCCTCTGGAAGGTCTTTAGGGCTACATCCTGTACCCTCATATAGCTACTGTATGTATGTTCGAGCTGGTTGTCCTGCTTTTGCCCGGCCATATGTGGGGGTCCATAGGAGTACATCACTTATGAGCTCGTCCCTGCTTCCCCAGCAGTGTCCTGCATGTCTGATTTGTCTAACTTGGATAGTTTTCGTGATAGGAGGCAGGTGGCCATATAGTTGGTGCCTTGTGGGGTGTTGTTGCCAGGACTTGTTCAATATTGCTCACAGCATTCTTGTGTAATTGCCGTCAAGCTTCTTCTCCAGCTGTTTTGTTAGTGTCCAAGTAGTGCATCCATACAGCAGTATTTCATAAAATAAAAACAAGATATTAATTAGAATTCATTGTTGGTTTATCAAGAATATCACTTTTTAAATGTACATTTTAATGTATATTTCTGTAATGTCCAAGCTGAGGGAGCAGTTTCCCTTTCCTATAAATTCAAGGGAGCAGTCAGAAGTAAAACAGGGCAGAGCAAGTTCAGGCCAAATGGAGTAAGCAACAGTGGATTGCTAATAACGATAACAGTTCATTAAAAAGTTAGCAAGTGGCTGTTTATGTACAGAGTGGGATAGAAAACTGTCCAGCACTCTAAATCGTGACATCTCATATGCATCCCACCACCAACACAAAACCAGAAAAGTGAATTAAAAAAAAAAAAAAAAAAAATGATACTCGTCTATTCTGGAATTTTTTAAAATTTTTTCTGGAGTTGAACCGTGACTTGTACAATTTCAACCAGAACCTGTCACCAATTAATCTTTACATAACAATAGTACACAAGGTGGGTTGAGTCATTTGGCAGGCAAAACTCTGTGAGTTGAAGACAATCCTGTCCTATGATCATGTGGATGTTGAGATAACAATTGAAAATTATGAATGAAAGAATAGAAACAAATTTTAGTAAAAAAAATTATAATATATTTGTTTGTTATTCCCAATTGATTTTGATTTATAATGTATGACACTAAACTGGACATTTACTGCCAATCAGGTTAACTAAACAGAATCTTTTCCTATTTGTTTAACCATATAAAGTAGACAAGACTTTTTTTTTTTAGTCTTTTTTATGATCATTGAAAAATCAAAACAAAAATGTTTACATTTGTAGTACAATCAATAACAACCAGTGATCATAAACATCAACCGCTTCACAATCATTATTATAATTAATAATCCTCAAAAAGAATATAGTACGGTGTTACTTGCCTGTGTAGACTCATAAGCAAGTAACATCAAACTATATTTTTTAGGAAGGATAAATAAGCATTTTTGAACAAATCCTGGAAGCAGCACCCCACAAAAAAGCAGTTGTACATTAACTTGCTTCCCATCTCACAAACCATACAAGCAAGACATGCTGGTGAAGTAGGACAAACTTATAACAACATTTTCCTGACATTGCTTGACTTAACATTTTTTTCCAATCAAAAGTTTTAGTATGAAATAAGTCATTTCCAATTGACATTATTCAAATTTCTTTGGCAAAATTAGAAGCAATAATCTAATTGAATATGTGCCATAAAGATCAAAAAACATTTACTAATGAAGGAATTGGTTAATTAGGTATGAATAATTTCTTACTAATATTATTAATTCTTAATTAAATGCAGAAAGACAAAGTAAAATGAGGGTTTAATTAAATTTTTTTTTACATTTGTAACACAGCTTGAAATATTTACAAAATCTCACAAATTCATTTTTTCCCTGTCTACCATTTCATTACCCAAGGACAGCAAGAGAGCTATGGTCATCAAATAATGGAACAGTAGAACATGATTCTGAGACATTAAAAATGCTATGACATTTCAAATTTTTAGAAAGGGGTTCAATTTACAATGTAAGTATAATGGTCACTTTAAAAATTTGCATTGTGCTTACATTTGTATAATAAGTAATAGTCTCCAGGGTCCATAAACATTACTGATGTTCATTAATAGATAAATCTTTAAAACAGTATAGTGTCATCAGCTTAAAATCTGTACAGTAGAAGAGGTTTTCAGCTACCAATAATAATTTTTGTCTGCCATTTCATCGCTCAAAAACAGAAAGCCATTGTCATTGAATAATAGTACTCTAGAGCAGTGATTTTAACGTAGGCCTGAAAATCTTTAAAATGAGCCATGAGTTGGCCCAAGGAAAATAGGCGTTGATGGGGAGAATTGAAAGGGAAGAATTGATTAGGTGCCTGGAAGTAAAATCATCCCATCCTTTCCTCTTTGAAAAGTTGTTCCATCCTTGTTTTCCAACCACCTTGTTGATTGAGGCAGGATGTTCTGCAGCAAATAATGCGCTCACAAAAATACGTAATTTATTGCAGATTGAAAAGAGAGTATACTTATGCCTGAAGCCGAACCAAGATTCGGAAGATCAACTTGAAAAGCTGACAGATGACACAAGGAGCAGTGTCGTCATTAGTCAGGATTTCTATTTTCAACTACATTTTGCTTTTGTAAATAAAATTCATTTCCTGTTACAAGGATTTTTTATTTGTACTTATGTGGGCCTGAAATTCTTTTGACACCAAAAGCGGGCCACAAAAAAGAAAAGATTGAGAAACGCTGGTCTAGATTAAGATTCTGGGACATTAAAAATGCAAAGATATAAATTTTTAGTGAGGTATTCAATTTATAATCTAAGTATAATGATCACTTTAAAAATATTCATAGTGTTTACATTTGTATTGTAAGTAATACCCCCCCATTAACCTCTCAATAAAATAGTCTGGTGTTATTAACTTAAAATCCCAACTGTCGAACAGATTTTTAGCTACCAACAATAATACTCAATTTCTAATCAAGCAGAAACTATAGTAAAAAGCAATTTAATTTTCTGATGTTCATAAGGCAGCTTTCAAAATCAATTACAAAATGTCAGGAAATACAGGTTAATTATAAAAAAAAACTTTTAGATAAAGTGATTTAGCCCCCTCCCCAATCTAATATCTCGATTAAAGTGGCATTTCCTATGCAGTAATTAAATCTGAGAAATTGATAATTTAGTCATCACAAGACTGAACCTTTGTGAACACAGATAGTAAAAAAAAATGTTCAGCTAAGTTGGATCAATTTTGATATCCTCCATCAAAAAATAGTTTAAGGTCAATCTTCAAAGAAACACTCTAAGGCCCTTTCTATAAGATATGAAGTTGGCATATTGTAAACCCCATTGACTGGGTACTATAATAACTAGAGGAATTTAGAAAATTACTAAAGTATTTTGACATCTATATTTATATAGTCAGTTTTGGTTTTTTATTGTTACTTTGTTATATTCATCAGGAACATTCTAAATATTATTTGGCTGATTTTATAATAAGTCAATATTTGGTTTATTTAATGCCAAAGTCAGTCTGTTTTGTTTTTTTGGCAAACAATGTATTTTTTTTTTTTGTAAGTAGCTATTAGTAAACAATCACAGCTTCAAGTAACTATTCTTAATAGAAATAATTTGCACATTTATAACATTCCTATCAAATATGAATAATTTTTAAAGAGATCTATTTGACTCATAGATGGGACCCTAACAGGTACTACCACTCATATCAAAGTGGGATTGGGAGTAATTGTAACTCCCCAGATCTCTAGAAGAAAAGCCCAACAGTGACAAACACCAAATACATAAAAGTAATTAGATGAACCTGTATGAATTACTTAGTTTATTTAGTACATACAAATAGGAAATATAACACATTTAGTTTATAAATAGTCTATTTAGGATAAATCCAACATAAAGACTTGATATTTTTCATAAAAGTAATTCCTCTTTTTTTTTCTTCAATGTTTGCTTGCACAACATTCAGTTTAACATACAAAATATATAAGAACGATTTTTAGAAAATCTTGAAAAAATTTTAGTAGGTGTTAGTATTTACAGACTTACTGTATCTGATGGTTTTTAACTGCATCAATATATCTGGTTGCGGAAAATGAAGGTTTGCTTTATAAGCATAGTTAGATTTTATGAAATCAAAAAATAAAATGAAGCAATTCCAATAATGTTGTAGTATTTTATCAAAAGAGCAAGGTAGAGTGCAATTGATCTTGATAGGTGTCATAATAAAAATGTTGTAGTATTTTATCAAAAGAGCAAGGTAGAGTGCAATTGATCTTGATAGGTGTCATAATAAAAATGTTGTATTTTATCAAAAGAGCAAGGTAGAGTGCAATTGATCTTGATAGGTGTCATAATAAAAATGTTGTATTTTATCAAAAGAGTAAGGTAGAGTGCAATTGATCTTGATAGGTGTCATAATAAAAATGTTGTAGTATTTTATCAAAAGAGCAAGGTAGAGTGCAATTGATCTTGATAGGTGTCATAATAAAAATGTTGTAGTATTTTATCAAAAGAGCAAGGTAGAGTGCAATTGATCTTGATAGGTGTCATAATAAAAATGTTGTAGTATTTTATCAAAAGAGCAAGGTAGAGTGCAATTGATCTTGATAGGTGTCATAATAAAAATGTTGTATTTTATCAAAAGAGCAAGGTAGAGTGCAATTGATCTTGATAGGTGTCATAATAAAAAGTTATCAAAAGAAAAGCTAATGCATAAAAAATTAATTTGGTTATCTCCTTCAACTGCTGATCTCTGAACTAAAAGGGATAAGTTTCATCTTATTGATTTGTCCCACTTCCCCCTTAATGTGATGTAAGCCATATTCAAAGGTAACTAAGTACCATAATTATTTATGTATAATACACTTTTTTTAGCCTAAAATTTAGGGGTGTATATTATACACAGGAACTAAATATCAGCTTTTTAACCAACTATGTACATTACCTATTCAGGATGAAATGACTGAATGTAAATCATATCTATGATCCAAACTAAGTAATGTGTAACAAATACTTTTGTTTTCCGTTACTACAGTAAAAAAGCCACAGGAATGTGTGTTTATTCATAATTTTTTTTCTCCTAGTGTGAGCTTATTTTTGCCACAAGTTTTTTTTGTATTTTTGTGTGGACTTGTCCATGCGTTTGCTCTAAATACTGAGTAATTGTTTTGTTAAAACAAAATAAAGTAAACTATATTTTTTGATTTATAGTTTTAATGTAGCAGATAAAAGGTTGAACAAAAGTTAAATTTAGCTGCTACAAAATCTAAAAACTCAATGTTTAATATGTACAAGAAACTTGTTTGTTTGGGGTTTTTTCCAGAATTTTTAGCTCAAATTTAAAAGTGCATGTTATAGACCAGAGGTCAGGAACCTTTTGGAGAGAGAGGGCCAAATAGTTATGCAGTTTTATGGAGAAAGGCCAAGTTATTAAATATAAAAATAAATTTTCTGGGGGTTTAAAGTAAAAAAAAGTAATTTGATATAATTCTATTTTAACAAAGCCCCTTATTTTTACTGCAGGAATAAATAAATAAATTTTAAAAAATAAAAAAAAAGAAAAAATACATTCAACAAAAAAGCAAATTCCTTATTTTACTGCAGAAATAACAAAAAATTCTACTATCACCATCAAAAAAATAAATAAATAAATATATCCCTTGCTACAAATAAAATACACTTAGAAATGGTAAACGACTTAATGAGACACTTGTTTCTACTTATTGTGTGATATCTTCTCTACACCAGGTGAAATATTTGTCAATGACAGAAGCAAAATTTCATCCAGGTGATTTTTACCATTAAGGGTTTTCAGACTATTGTCTTCATCTTTATTGTGATTTCCACAACATTTCGGCCAATATGTCCTCCAGCCTTCTTCAGGTATTCGTCAAACCAGATACAAGTGTTAAGAATTCCTGTCTTGGACATATAGCATAACAGTTATAGATGTTGGTTCCCTAAGCTTCTAAGGAGACAATCATCTGGAGGTTTCAGGTTCAATCCTGACTGCAGGCAGTAACAATACAGGAATTCTTAATACTTGTACCCGGTTAGGGTTAACAGAATCAGAACAGGCGACCCCTGTGGATTCAATAAAGGACGAAGTTCCATGTAGGTTCCCGAGTTCAACAAACACCTCAAGAAGGCCAAAGGACATATCAGCTGAAACGTTGTGGAAATAACAAAGATAAAGACAATAGTCTAAAAACCCTTAATGATAAAAATCATCAAGCTTCATCTCAGAAATTTAGACAACTATCATCCAGGTGATTATCATGCAACCTTGTTCTTAAATGACTTTTAATATATTTCATTTTGGAAAAAAGTTTTTCACAACATGTAGTTCCAAATAATGATATCATCAGTTTCACATTGGTCAAGATGTTTTTATATTTTCTGCTTGACAATATATATTTCTTGTAGGAGTCAGCAGTGGATTCGATTGAAATTTTGATTTCAAAGATTCATTGCACTGAAAGTCAATTGTAACATAACGTCAATCCAGCATAAGATGGCATGCTGGACAAAAAAAAAATCACTTGAGGACTGGATGGGACCAACCCATGTTATTGACAAATAATCAAGAGAATTATATAAATGTTGAAAAATTGGCTAAAGCATCAACAGCTTCCACAATCTGGTAAGAATTTATTCAAAAGTAGAAAAAAAAATGTTTTTTTTATTTCATAATTGGAACTCACAGACAAAACAGAAATTTTTTTTTTTCTTCTTACCTGGCACTTAGTTTCTGTTGCCATTGGGGTTCAGCTGCTGAAAAAGAAAAAAAAAACATGTTAAACATTTTAAAACTAAAATATCAATATATCTATGCCATAATAATTGTTACATTTGTATCTAAATTCTCTACCTTAAATGTAACTGCTATTATGGTGGTGGGGGGGACAGCAGTAATAAATCATGAACAAGTTGACTTAAAACATGAACACTGACGATTTAATATGAATTCTTAAAAAATGGCTTCTTTAATAATTCAACTAACTATATGTTCTGCTTTCAATATTCATAAGGGACAAACGTTTGACACCTGCCTCCCATCCAATCCACTCACAATGAATCTGGGATTATTAATGGGAAAATCTTCTGTACTTCAAATATTATTCCAGATTTATTGTTGAGTACTGATTCAACTTAGTGATTATTGAGGAAGATGCCCTATCCTTATACTTAAGTACATCAAACAATTCCAATACACAAACTATATATATATATATATATATATATATATATATATATTGTGGGAGTAAAATTTAGGATAAATATAAAAAACATTTTTAAAAAATAACATCAAAGCAAAAAGCAGCATGTTGTTCTCACTATTGTTTAATATACATAGACTGTTTTTGTGAGATAAAATTTTATTCCTGGTGAAACTATATTCATAGATAAATATCATTTAATTTTCGGCATCATCTTCCTTTCTTCTCTCATATATATATATATATATATATATATATATATATATATATATATATATATATATATATAAAATCAGGAAAAATCAAGAGATTAGTTTATTTTGCTTTTATCTATCAAAATTTCACACGTTATATATATATATATATATATATATATATATATATATATATATATATATATATATATATATACACACACACACGTGACAAAAAATAAGAATAACTGCTTTGATCTTATCTTATAGGTTCTTAATAATTTACACCTGTACAATAACTAAGTACCGGACATTGGCCTAGCAGTTAGAGTGTTCGCCAATGGCCCGGGAGACCTGGGTTCAATCCCAGGTCGAGTCATACCAAAGACTCAAAAAATGGTACTTGATGCCTCCTTGCTTAACACTCAGCATTATAAGGTGTGGATCAAGGGTAAAGTAGAGCCATCCAGGGAAGGAGTAGCGCCCTCCCCTACATCTTGGTGTAGTAGCTATCGAAAAGGGAGCCTTCGGGTCATCCTCGACTATGGTCGCCAACTTTACTTACTTACAATAACTACAGATAAATTTACACTTGTGTAATTACACAACGCATTTTTAATTCTGTCCATTTACACTTGTACAATTACCACACTGATTCAAACCCAAGTGCACAAGTACTACACTGATCCGAGGCAGAAATACCAATCTGGACATGTCATTTTTTATGGGTATCCTCCAAGTAAACAACCAATATCTCATTTGCTTCTCATGTGAAAACTCTATGTTCAGTGGTAAATCTGATGCTCAGGAGACACGTTGCAAAGGATGTCCAATTCTCTCGATGACTCATAAATCATACAACACTGATGTAATTCTTAATTGACACATTTTGCCTTCGGCTCAACACTGCAAAATAATCCAGCTTCTCCCAAGGTATACCCTACCCCTTACATTCAATGCCTTGCTCCATAAAAGAAATAAGTAGAAATAAAAGCAGGGAACGGAATAAGGATTTCAACAGTCAATTGATTTTTTCCTTGAAAAATAGATATAAAAATAAATAAAAAGTCCTATAAACCTTCAGGCCGTTATTCTGGTTCATAAGATCCAGGGTTCATTAGCATAAATACAATATTAAATGGTGTTTTTTATTTTTATTTTATATCAATCATAATTTATTCTTCATTCAAGCAAAACTTCCTATTTCTTTATCATAATTTCTGTCCTATAAGATTAGTTTATTTGTTTAATGGCATATCAACTCCTTATGGGGTATTTAATGCTGAAATTAGATTCGTTTATAAAGGTTTGGTTTGGTTTATTTGTTTAATCGCATACCAACTCGTTATGGCTTATTAAATGCTGCAGTTCAATTCATTCGTAAAAACTTGATTTGGTTTATTTGTTTGTTTAATGGCATATGAACTCCTTATGAGGTATTTAATGCTGAAATTAGATTCATTTATAAAGGTTTGATTTGGTTTATTTGTTTAATGGCATATAAAGTCATAATGGGTTATTTAATTCTGAAATTAAATTCATTTTTAAGTGTTCTGTTACCATCATAACTATATTTTCAAAGTTTCATTGCAATCATCTTTTTTATTAGATTATAATAATCATTTCCTTGTATACTGTTATATTGTATTAAAGTATTCTTATATAAAACTAATAATTTACAAGCAGTTATGTGGTTTCAAGTATTTACTGATAATAATAATAATCCTTAGTAAAAAGAAAATATACCTTCAAGTAACTATTCTTATTACCAATAATTTGCACACATTTATATGCTTTCAAGTAACTAATAATAATAATAATAATCCTGAGTAAACAATTAGAGCTTCAAGCAACTATTCTTAATAAAAATAATTTGCACACAGTTATATGCTTTCAAGTAACAAATAATAATAATAATACTTAGTAAAAAAAAATATACCTTTAAGTAACTATTCTTAACACAAATAATTTGCCCAGGTAAATGGTTTCAAGTATTCCTATCTATATTATAAATTGAATTACTATGATCAGAAAATCCAGCAAGCACAGTGCAGGACATATGGAACCACTGGACAGCTGTTTCAACCTTATTAGGTCTCATCAGCAGTTTATACTTTGATCTCCCCCACTAGAAGTTGAACCAGTGACCATAAAATGCAGAACCGAAATTCTACCACTGAGCTTCTGGTTTACATCACATACAAACGATGCCCAATTAACTAGTCATGGTAAATTAACCTGAGATGTCTTGTTGTGTGTTGATGTATTACAGAGAGGAAATGGTCACCTCCTGGGTCACATCTTCCCAAGAGGATTGGAGATACACATCCATGTAATCATAACCTTATAGGCGGTTCTATATGTCACACACAGTGCTAGCCAGATCTTTTACTCACGGTAATTCAATTTATAATATATAATTCCTCTATTCAAAAAATTTAAAAAAATGTATATCTACCTCTATGGACCTCCTCATATGGTCAAGCAAAAGCAGGATAACCAGCTTGAACTTACATACAGTAGCTATATGAGGATACAGGATGTAGCCCTGAGGACCTGCCAGAAGCGATGAATGATAGGGAGAAGTGCTGAGAGAGGGTCAGAGATATCTGTGCTGGCGGTACGACATGATGATGATGATGTCTACCTCTATAAAACATTAATGATTCTACTTAATTATTTGTTTTCACAGTTATTGGTTCCACATCCAATGAAAATAATTTTCCAAGAGATCTATTTGATCCTTAGATGGGACTGTAGCCACTCAAAAATTTGATTCATTTGTAAATGGTGGATTGCAATCAACTTTTGTTAATGTTCCATTAGGCTTTCTTTTTTTTTTTTCTTTTTTTTTTTTTGTTCTTTTTAATTTGTCTCTAATCATTTCTTAGCTGGGGCTGTAGAATACACTGACTGCATCTCTGCAGAGAGGTGAGACCTCCCCATACCCAATGAATATCCTGATTATGACACTAAACCATCTGATGGTAAGACTCAAGTCCAGGAGTTTTAGGGAATGTTGAGCACTCCTTCATTACCATTACTCCCAGGTCCACTCTGACCTAGAGTGGTAGTATCTGTTAGGGTCCCAACAATGAGTCAATAGAACGGTTTAATTATTTACTATGCTGGAAATCATTTAACTGTGGCAAATAAATACTATTCATTTACAAATCCTGTATAGTTGATTATATATATATATATATATATATATATATATATATATATATATATAGTAACAGTGTTGGTTGTCACTAATTCACTATGTGGGTTTGTGGCGAACCAAGTGTAATATAATTTGGAGAGTGCTTAATATCTCGGATAGAGCTATTATATAATGAATAAATATTATATATATGATAGAGAGAGAGAGAGAGAGAGTGTGTGTGTGTAGAAAATATTTTCTTCATACTGTCAAATTCATTTCCATTATTTACTTCCATATGTATAAATAGGATTTGGTATTAAATAACCTCCAAGGATTGATATGCCATAAAACACAACTAACCATTTGTTTGCACACAGTTGTATATTTTCAAGTATTCCTCTCAAATAAAAAGAACTTATAAATACTTGAATATTTTAGCCTAACTATTCCTATCTAAATATAATCATTTTTTTGCCCACAGGCTTTAAGTATTCCAATCTAATACTATTTTTCAAACAGATCTATTTGACCCATAAATGGGACTTTAACAGCTACTACAACTTCAAGTCAGAGTAGACCTGGGAGTAATAGGAATAAAGGGGGTAACTTCACACTCTCCAAAGCTCAAGCCTCACCATGAGATAAAGTTTAGTGCTCTACCAACGATAGCCTTTTGAAAAGGTCCAACTCTTCTTCCAGGGAGGGCACCTCTGGTGGTGTAATGGTTAGCAAGCTAAATTAGCAAACCTACATGAGTGAGTTTGAGTCTCATTGGGTGTCCCATTCATTCGGCCTCATGCTAAATCGAAGCAAAGAGCTTTGTAAATTACAATTCTTCTTCCAGGGATCCACATGATGCATTCTAAGAACAACCAATAGTGTCCTGTCTCATAAGAGTCAATACATTTGTGTGTGTGTATATATATATATATATATATATATATATATATATTTCATACATTAAATCTAATGATTATGGGAGAGGGGTAGTATTTAAAAACATTGTGCAAATTAAGTTATATTTTTTTTATTCATATGAAACATTGCAATTAAATATATATACTTGAAATATACTTAAGGGCTTAATTTCTTTTCATTCAAAACCTAATTAAAATTCACAAGGGTTTAGAATTACCTATTCTTATGACTTGTTCTATTAAGCACCTAACTTTTTTTATTTGTTCAAGTTTCTAAAAATATATACAAATAAATATGGAAGCCCATATGGCATAGTGGTTAACACGATTGTAAATGAACTCTTTCAAATTCTATTTACATTACACCTGAATGCCTTTTGGAAAAGCATAAAAGCCATCTTCTCCTTCCAGCTATGGGTTAATAATTGAGCAGGCCTTGTAGGTAGGTAAACCAGTCTAAGAGAATGAAAACTACTTATACTTTGCTATTGGTACCATGTAACCCAATACAACTCGTTACATGAGAGAGAAGAAATGAACATTTCAAAATAACCTTCCTATTAGTCAGAGAGATGTCATGAAAGAAAACAGCTCAACATGACAACCCAAAAACCTAAAAAAGGTCATAGCAATATTATGTATATATATTTTGGCAGCATTTCTTCATTGATACATATTTTGTTGAACATAGACATTTTTTGTTAATCCTTTCGAATTGCCGTATTGATCTTATGATAATTGACTGGAATTGGTTGATAAACCTTCCATAATTAGTTATTTCCCAAGTACTTTCTGCCCAATTTTGGGCCATCATCAGGGGAGGATGTATTACAAAAGTGATGTAACTTTTGTATGTACATTACTACTTTGTAAGAATGAGCGTTTGTACTGTTTGTATTGTGTAGTGTTTACTTTCCAAATTTGTTTCTATAAATAGCATCAGTAGCTAAAGACATTTAAGTACATTAGCATTGATTTCAAAATTAATTCTATTAAGTTTGGGTTGTATGTTGGAAAGGATTAACAAAAAATATTTAGACAAAAAATATCTATTATGTTCAACTATATATATATATATATATATATATATATATATATATATATATATATACGTGCGTGTGTGTAAATATATAAAATTTATAAAATGGTCATTTACTAAACTTTGCTTAATTGTTGCACAAGGTCAGGCATACGAAACACAAAGTGTGACTCAAACTCATTAATAATGGTTTGCTCATCTGCTATCATAAAAGGCATCTATAAAATTTATAAAATAAGTAAAGTTGGTGACCCAAAGGCTCCCTTTTTAATAGCTACTACACTGAGATGTAGGAGAAGGCACTACTCCTTTCTCTGGATTGCTCCACTTTACCCTTAATACATACCTTATAATGCTTAATGTTAAGCAAGGCAGTATCAAGTAACATTTGTGAGTCTTTGATATGACTTGACCTGGGATTGAACCCCAGTGTCCCAGGCCATTGGTGAACACTCTACTCACTAGGCAAATGAATGTGGCTTTATGCGGAAGGTTTGGAATAAAACAGAATGATATGAGAACAGAAAGACAGTACGGAAAAAGAAATTACTACCATGAAAATAGTATTCAGGAAAAGCTATTCTTTTACTAAAAGAGAGGGTGTCCCCATGGTGTCATGGCTAAAACGATGGACTGTGGAATTGTAGTAAGCAAGTTCGAACTCCAGTCGCACTATTATGTTCACTTTCGGACAAATACCCTTGGGAAAGGTATGAACCACCTTACCCTCCCAGCTATGGGTTAAACAGTACCATTACAGTTCTTCTAGAAGGATAGCTTTGGCATTAGATAACCTACAAAGGTTGATATGCCATTAAACAAAGAAACCAAACCAAACCTTATACTAAAACATGTCAATTTGATTTTCCATATTATCTCCCTTTTCTCATATTTGTCATGCAACCAACAGAGTAATGAGAAATTCTGTCATTAAATTACCATTACTCTATTCATCTCTGAGAAAAAGGAAATAAATGATTTTTTTTTTCATCTCTCACTAAAATTTTCTATATTGCAGTCCCTTCCAAACTAGTTTCACTTTCTCTTTCCTTCCAAATCATTTTTTCTTCAAATGATGTGAAAGGAAACCAAGTCAACCTATGCTTCCATACTTTCACTTATTCAGATTTTTCTAGAATTTAAATAACCTTGCTATGAACAAATACAGACACACAAACACACACAGATATATATATATTTTCAGTTTGATCACAGTAAAGTTATCCCAAGCCTTTATGAGGTCCTAAGTGTAATCTGATTTGCTGCACCACCTCTATCCATACATATTCAGTCAAACACCTACTTTTATTATATATGCAATTATTCTTAAAGCTATAGGGAGTGAAGCAAAGAGTGATCTTGCAGTGGGAAGGGGTCCATGACATTCTTACAAAATGGCAAACTGACATCTACTTATATTTTTTAATTTTTTTAACACAAACCCTTTCTAAAAAGGATATCTCAAAAAAAAAAAAAAAAAATTTTTTAAACCCTAGTTACCAAACCTAAAAGGGTTAATATCAAAGAGTGTGGATCATCTTACAAAAGTCAATCATAGATCATCTTAACAACTCTTCAAAACACACATTACCAATCTTTATACAAGCGCCTGAAATTAATCTTTAAACTAGTGATTTTTTTTTCTTTTTTCATTGGGAAATAAAATACTTAAAAACTTAATAAATCCAACTAAAAAATAAATATGATAAAAAGCCACAAACAGGCTTATGATGATGAAAAGGGATTTGATTGGTCTCATCATTTACTGAAGAAAGGAAAAGAAAAAAAAGAGAAAATTAACAAGTTAATGTAATGCAGCAACTAAATGAAAGAAAATTTCAATAAATAAAGAAGGAAAAAAAAATCTTAATATTCACATTTAATTTCTTCTAACTTTTTTTTTCCCTTTGCATTTTTTAGTACAAAATTTCAAGAGGTTGGTGTACATATTTATTGCAGTTACAAACTGAGAACATTTCCCTTAGGAAGGGAAAAAAAAAGGGGGAGGGGAGTGAGCTATGGAGCAGGAGTGGGGGTTAATGATGAATGAAATTTCATCTGCAGGATCTTCCTTCTCTTTCTCTTAAACTGCCAACTTGAATGGATACTGGGATTTCTGTTTATCCAGATTAAAACCAAAAGCTGTGAGAGGAAACAAAAAGCCACCACCACCACCACCACCCTCCATACAAAAAAAAAAAAATTTAAATTATCAAGGGAGAACTGACACAGTCTTCAGTACTTCTCAAATCATGTGACCTACCCTTCCCCCCCACAAAAAAAATTGAGTAAAGGCTAAAAATAAAGAAAATTATTTAAGTGAAATATAATGGCGTATGTGACTAGTATGAGATCAGTATAAGAAAGTAAGCAGTGAAAATTCAATAGATATAAGTACATAAGTCAACAGATAACACAACTACTAAAATGGAATTTTGGACGCATATTTTATAGCATCAGAGTAATTTTAACAAGAAAAACAGGAAGGGTTGCTGCCAGGGTAAAGAAAATTTTTTTTCTTCCTAAAAAGAAAAACAATTATTTGAGGAGTGGCAATAAGAATTTTAATTTCCAGAAAGAATTTTTATTCATTTTTTTGAATTGTGTAAAAATTTTTTGCTTTCATTATTCATATGCCAAGTGATAAAGTAAAGAAAGGAGAAAAGAAAAGAAAAAAGAAAAAACAAAGAGAAATGAGAGAAGGAAAGAGGAGAGAAAACAAAGGAGAGGAAAAACAAGAGGAAAAAGAGAAACAGGAGAAAAAAAGAGAAAAATGAAACAGAAAAAAAAGAAAACAAAAAAAAAGAGAATGATAAAAAAGGAAGAAAAGGAGAAAGAAAACAAAACCTTTAAGATGATTGATTTGTTCAAACAAACAAAAAATCAGTTTTATTTATGCACCAAGATATATGACCAAGATTTTATGTTTTTTTGAAACTATGAAATTGAATTTTTTATATATTCAATACTTCCTTTTTTTTCCCTTCCAATAAAGGAAAGGGTTAGGTGTCCTTTTTTGTTCTTTTTTTTTTAAGGACAGAACAACAATATCAAATGGTCACTAATAGAATTTTGTATAATATAATATAATATAATATAAAAAGTTCAGACAAAATAGTGTCCTAACACAAAAGAGTTTAATTGCCTGCTGAATAAAACTCAGATTTAATGACTTTTCAAATTTATAAGCAAGACTTATTATATCTAATATTACTAATACAGTTATTTGTTAAGTTGCATAAGTCATAACAAGTCATTACTAGGACATTTAGTGACAAAAAAAAACAAGAAAAAAAAACAGGTAGACCAGGAGAGAGAGAGAGAGATAAGCATTACTTATCTACAGGGATAGGATTAATTAAACAATTGTGTCGAAACGTTCTATTCAATTAAATAATAATACATAATGAGACATACAAAGTAGACCTTTTCTTGCCTGCAACATGACCACGATAAGGCAGCACAATTAGTTGTCATAGCAATACTTTGAGTACTTAAAGAGAGGTTTTGATTTCTGTAATACATGTGTGTGTGTGTGTGTTCTATCTCAGATATTGAACAATTATTATAGATACTATAACCTTTATAATATCACTGGGCCATTGGCCTTATAAGTAGAGTCAAAAAATGGTACTTGATGCCTCCTTGCTTAACACTCACCATTATAAAGTAAGGATCAAGGGTAAAGTAGAGCAATCTAGGGAATGGAATAGCACCCTCCTGTATACCTTGGTGTAGTAGCTATTGAAAAAGGAAACTTCCGGTCACCCTTGACTAAGGTCGCCAACTTATAACCTTTATGGACAGTAACGTGTGTGTGAGAGAGAGACACATTTCTGTTTGTGAGCTCATGTCCAATAACCATTAAAACAACAGATCCTACTGACATAATTTTGGGCATGAAAATTCAGATAGGAATTAAATACAGTTTATGTAAAGTAGTCATTCAACATCTCCAAAGGAAGAACCCTCACCGTTACCACTAAAAAACAAAAATATTAGGTTCTAAATATTGCAAAAGTTTTAAAGAGAACAAATTCTAAATACGCTGTGAAACATAAAAGATGTCATAAAAGTCATAAACTTGACTTTTGATAAATTTCAAATAGAAAATATCTCCAAACTTGTTTGAATTTTGATTTCACCGATGAATCCTTTGTCAATAGCAAAAAGATTGTGAAAAAAAAATAAATTGATATACAGTTTCTTTGAGGAAACAATATAGTACCAGAGACATTGTGCCTCAAAAACTCCTTATGTTATACACACACACAAAAAAAACAAAAAAAAAACAAAAAAAAACATAGGTAGTTATTTTGAAAACTATTCCTAAAGAAAAAAAACAAAAAAACGAAGGTTTTCTAATAACATGACTCAAATCGATTTCTTGGCCCAGTTGGCTGTGGGAGGGGCTGCAGAATACACAGACTGCATCTCTACAGAGGGGTAAAATCCTCCCCCCTCAGTGAGTGTCCTGCATATGACACTAAACAATCTGATAATGAGGCTCTAGAAATACTAGAGCTTCATTGCCATCACTCCCAGGTCTACTCTGGCCCAGAGTGGTAGCATCTGAGAGTGTCCAATCTTTGGGTCAGATAGAACTAAACCATATACTTGTGCTAAACTGAATAGTTTGAAATAGAACTGTTTTGCATTTAACTGTGTCTAAATAAAAAAAACCTACTTATTCTAAACTGAATTGTTTGAAATAGAACTGTTATATGAAATAAATGTGGCATTAACCTACAATGGTTGATATGCTATAAAACCAAACCAAATAGATTTCTGACAGAAATGATAAAAATAATCTTGAAATTTTGACTGGAAATAATTCTTTCCTGTTTATTATAATAATATATGATGTAAATTTAATATGACTGTGTGCGTGCATGCGTGTGTGCTTATATGGGTCTGTGATCTGTTGACTGAGATATTGAGCAGTTAACCTCAAAGATTCTAGTAGCAATTGAGACAGATGCTTAACCTGAAGGGAAAAAGACATTTGTTTTGAAAATTCAACAGATAAAGAGAAAAAATTGTATAGTTTTTGTAGAATGCACAATTAAATATCAGCTATGAAAACCAACAGACTGAGATTTGATGAAATGTATTTAGAAAAAAAATCAAGTTGGATGATAAAATTCTTATTATAGTCTAAATTATATATGTAGTAAATTATGTTAAAAATATGAGTCCAAGTAACATTGATGACAGAGCCACCACTGAGCTATATATAACACACAGAGTAACTATTACCTTCTCTACTTTCGTATGAGTATCAATAATCCCTTCAACAGACTCAAGATTAATCAGGAGGTAAGATGTATACTAAGAACATAAGTAATATTTTGTGCATATGAGTTACAGATGAATAAATTTATCTTATGTTGAGTCACTGATGTTCATGCAATCAAGATGGTACACAGACTTATTGGTCTCTCATTTCAATATTAAATTCTCATCAGAATATTAAGCTCTGGGTAGTCTTTTTTAAGCCCTAACTTTTTAGTTTGAAGACGTAATGGCAAAAGCCAGCAAAAGTATAAAGCAAAATGAAAAAGACTTCATCAAAGAATTCAAGTAACTTGAAAGATTATTACTAGGTCATAAAAATCAAAAGATCTGGAATACAAAGTGGCAATGACCATACAGCTAATAAAATGATGACATGCACTTTGAGAATTATCAGTGACTAGTTAAAGTTGAGGCAAAAGCTACCTAATTTCAACTTCATGATAAAACTTGAAAAGGTCAGAGGGCATTCAACTTAAAAAGATGTGATAAGAAGAAATAAAATGAAGAAAACGACTTACAAAAAAAATCAACGTCGAAATAAAATCAAACTAGATTTCATTTTAAATATTATTTTGCAAATTAGAAGAATTTTCTTGTTCTAATTTGCAAAATAATATTCCAAATGAAATCTAGTTTAGTTTACTTGCATTATTTTTTGTTAGCTATGTATTTTTTTTTAATAAACAACTTTTTTAAAAATTAAAATCTAACAAAACTAATACTCACAAATGCAAAATTTGATTAAAAGTTCTTCAGTTGAGGTAGTAAATTAGAACTACATTAAATACAACAGATGCTGAAAAATTCTTGGCACAACCAAGAAAGGATTGATTTTTTTTTTTAATGAATTTTTTTAAGAATTGAACAAGCTTAAGAAATGATGTTTCAAATGTGTTGAACTTGGAAATGAAAATGGGAAATAGCGAGTATATTCCAAGGCTCCGAGTCATTCACTTGTTGGTGTGGAAATATATAAACAGGATTACGATTGGAGCTTCCTTCGTACACATCATAGCAAATTTTATATGCAGTATTTTAATATTAGATACCGATATGTCAGATAGTAGCAAATCTCAGATAAAAGTGTATGCAAAAATGCTTGATAGATGTTAAGTTGGCATGTTTTCATTCTGTTTTCCCTTCAGTAAAGATAAGATGTTAAGCAGTGATACTTTTTGGCAAGAAAAGCCAAAAACTGATGATGAGAAGGAAGAAGTTTGCCAATTCACAAATCTGATGAATTTAACATTACTTTGCAATAAAACTGTAAAAATTATTTCAAACCAAAAGGGAATCCTTCAAAAGAAAAAAAAAAACAGATTTCCATACACACTTTGGGAGGATTAAAAATATTGCAGACCATATTCTACTTATATATAAAACATAATTTGACTAATATTCTCATACTAAACAGCTGGGGCTGTAGAATACACCCACTGCTTCTCTGCAGAGGGGTAAGACCCCTCCTAACGAGTGTCCTTGATATGACACTAAACAATCTGATGGTGAGGTTCCAGCAGTGCTGGAGCTTTGGGGAATGTGGAGTACCCCTTCATTGCCATCGCTCCCAGGTCCACTCTGGTCCGGAGTGGTAGCACCTGATAGGGCCCTATCTATGGGTTAAATAGAACTAACGGCATACTTTTGCTAAAATGAATTGAGTAAACTGAATAGCTTGAAATAGAAACGTTTTTGACAATTAAACCGTACTTACACTTAAACTGCGTGCTTATGCTTAACTGAATTATTTTAAATAGAACTGTTTTTCCACGTTAAAACTGTATTTACACTTAACTGAATTATTACATATAACTGCTTGAATAGTTTGAAATGGAAATGTTTTTGACAATTAAACTGTGTACTTATGCTAAACTGAACTGTTTTCAATAAAACAGATTATTTACATAAAAATGGATTTGGCGTTAAATAACCAACAAAGGTTGATATGCCATAAAACCAAACAAACCAAACCAAATCATACTAAACAACTCACAAACCCAGTGGGTAGCTGTTGTATGTATTTATGCAGCTTTTCTTCTATGAGCGAGATGTGACACAAAGTCATTTTTTAAGAAAAGTTCAACTGGTTTGAATTCAGAGTTTTCCTTCTCCTAGACTGGTTGCTATACCAAGGTTAAAGAACCCAATCTGCTTTATTATTCACCCATAGCTAGAGGAAGAATAGTCAGATTTGTACCTTTCCCAAAGGGGCATTAGCACTATGTGAAATGCAAATAACCTTGTCCAGGATTTGAACTTGGGTTCCTGTTTTTACAGCAGTACATGATGATATTGATGCTCCTGTTTAGAAAAGAGTGAAATATTCGTTATTAGTATCTTACTCTCCCTGGATCTCCAGAACGGGAGCCTCACCATTAGATGAAGTTTTCATCATACCCAATACACCCCTTTTCGACAGATCTTACAGCAGGGGATACAGTTAATATATTCCAAGTCCCAACAACCAATCAGTACAATGTGCTGTTTTTGTTGGGTTAATTACACACCCATTTTTATATAGGCTGCTGATGGCTGTGAGGTTATGTTATAAAGGTAAATAAAAGTTTCAATCCCAGCTGGAGACATCTTGTGTGTCTAGCCACACTGAAGAGTTGTGATACATCGAAACAGTCTATCTGTAGATGACAAAATATATTACAAAAGTTCCTTTGGTGTAATGGTTATTCTTATTGGAAATGGACATGGTGACCTGAGATCAAACCCTGGACAAGGCTGATTGCATTTCACATAAGCGTTAATACGCTTGGGAAAGGTATGAATCGAATTATTCTCCCTTCAGCTCTGGGTAGATAGGACAGACTGGGTTCTTCAGTCTTGGTTAGACAACTGGCCTAGGAAAAAAAAAAAACTCTGAATTTACACCTGTTAAACACCACTTAAAAATTGTCTTTGTGACACATCCTGCCTGTGCAGAGGGGTTGGTGTGTGTGTGTATATATATATATATATATATATATAAATTAAGTATAGGTTGATACCAACTTTTGCATAAAATTAGGTTATTAACACCATGAACCCAACAGTATTAAATTGCAAAATAGACTGAAAATGGCTTTTAAGTTAAATCATTCTAAACGTATTACCCTGCTAAAAATATAGCTATGATATGCCAATTTTGCTGGTCTCAAGACAAAAATCATGAGAAATTAATGAATTAGTGGCCTATTTTATTATTAGTAGTAAATGAATGACTCATGAACTCCCAATATAATAGTAATCCATAATGATATTAATGCTTCTATTTAATAATTAAAAAATGCATGAAAGTCTTTTAAGAGAGGAAACTGAATATCCCTCTTCTAATCATTACCTTAGTGCAAAGGTTAATTGATTTTCAGACTCATTGAAAATTCATTAATTTTTTCTTAGCAATTAATAATAATAAAAAAATATATGAAATAAAATTAAATTAAAAAAAAAGAGAGAGAGAAAGAGATGTTTGAAATTATTTCAGTACAGAAATAGTTGCATTATTTTAAAATTACTTTATAGCCATCATTCTTTTTTTTTTTTAGAAAAATCTTAGAATATTTGACAGATATAAATCTTTACGAGATGACCCATCAACTCCTTGGGTTCTTATTGTAACAGTAGTCTACGATGATATTGATGCTTCTATTTTACAAAGGATTGAAAGAGTATAATTAGTATTTCATATTTAATAACATCTATGATGATACCGATTTTGTTTGGTTTGGTTTGGTTTAGTGGTATATCAACCCTTGCAGATTATTTAATGCCAAATCTTTTTTATACATATATATTAAATATATGATTTCCAAACACATTTTGTAGATAGTATTTTTAAACAAGCCTGAGATCATATTTTTTTTGGCACACAGTTAAATGGTTTCACTTATTTCTATCTAATACAAATAATTCTATTTACTATTAATCATTTGTTTGCACACAGTTAAATGTTTTCAAGTATTGCTATGTATCACTTACAATTCAATTAAACATCAGTCATTAGTTTATACATAGTTCAATGATCAAAGTTCTATTTCAAGCAATTCAGCTTAGCATAAGTCATTTAGTTTAAATGTCAAACAGTTCTATTTGACCCATAGACAGGACCCTATCAGGTGCTACCACTGTGGGCCAGAGTGTACCTGGGAGTGATGGCAATGAAGGAGTACTCCGCATTTCCCAAAGCTCCAGCATTATTGGAGCCTCATCATCAGATTGTTTAGTGTCATATCAAGGACACTTGTTGGAGGAGTTTTGTCTATGTTTTGATGTCATATCCAGGGCACTTGCTGAGGGGGTGGTGGGCTTACCCCTCTGCAGAGATGCAGTCGGTGTATTCTACAACCCCGACCGACTGGGCCATGTGATGATATTGATGTTTCTATTTAGTGATGGATGCTAATTAGCACTTAAGTGCATTGCTCTAATATATATATATATATATATATATATATATATATATATATATATATATATATATATATATATTTGCCTGATGAATAGAGTGTTTGCCAATGGTCCGGAGACCGGGGTTCAATCCCAGGTCGAGTCATACCAAAGACTCAAGAAATGGTACTTCATGTCGCCTTGCTTAGCACTCAGCACTATAAGGTATGGATCAAGGGTAAAGTGGAGCAATCCAGGGAATGGAGTAGTGCCCTCCCCTACACCATGATGTAGTAACTATTGAAAAGAGAGCCTTTGGGTCACCCCCACTTTTCAAACAAAAATTAACAATATTAATCTTTTTTTTTTTTCAGACCTTTACTGTCTGACGATTGCTGATTGCATGAAATCCAGAATCACAGATAGTACCATGTAATATATATATATATATATTAATTTTTATATATATTTATTTATTATAATAGCTCTATCACAGATATTGAGCACTCTCCAAATTATACCACATTTGGTCTACCACCAACCTCCCAAGTGAGATAGTGACAACCATACACTGTTATATATATATATATATAACACATAAGGACATTTTTAGTAATACAGGTATATCAAACAAACTGGTCTCAATACAGAGAAATGAGAAATTCTGTCATTGCAATATGAAACTTTTTTTTTTTCAAAAACAATGGAATTTCTCATTTGTCAGGCCAGATTGCAAAAAACTTTATACAATTTCAAAATGGGCAAAAATGTGAATTACAAAATATTCACATAAGAAATATAAATATCACCCAACTCCTTAAATATTTGTTTGTTTTTTTTTAAATCTGGTGTATCATAACCATTATTTTCAAATTTTGTCTGTCTGAAACAGTGTATATATATATATATATATATATATATGAGGGTTGGTAAAAATGTTCTAAGCTTCACCTAGATTCTAGATTTGTTATACACCTCTCACCTTTGTATGGGCCTCACTTGCAGAGAAATTAGTGTTTCTAGCTTTGTGTAGAACTGGGAATGTCCTGCCACTACAAAAATGTTCAGCTATAACTCTTCTTACTGAGTGAGGCTTAGAACTTTTGGTTCAGTTAGGTTTGATTGTGTTTTTTTTGGCATGACAACCCTTGTGGGTTATTTAATGCCAAATCCTGTTTACACACAGACACACATGATTTGTAAGTAAATATTTTGTAGGTAACATTTTTAAATGAGCCAAAGTTAATTTGTTTGCACACTGAAATGGTTTCCAGTATAAAAAAATTAATAAATATTTCAATTTGACCTCTGGATCAAACCTTAACAGGTACAATCACTTTGAGTCAGAGTGAACCTGGCAGTAATGGTAATGAAGGAAATACTCAGCATTCTCCAAAGCTCCAGGACTTGAGCCTCACCATCAGATGGTGGTTTAGTTTCATATCCCGGACTCTCATTGAGGGAGTGGGTCTTCCTCCTCTTCAGAGATGCAGTCATTGTTTTCTACAGTCCCAGCTAACTGGTCTGGTAGAATTTTTTTCCCTTGTAAGTATATATTTCCTAAATAGAAACATCAATATTATCATGGACAGTTGTTACAAGAGGAACCCAAAAGGTTCAAAGGTCATCTCATGACAAAGCGGCATTTCTGATGAAATCTATTAGATTACTACAAGGGAAATAATTCAAATATGAGTTGACAAACTACTGAATATTTAATAAATATTATTCATATTGTGCCGATCAAAGTTCAAAGGGGATTTTAAAATAAAAAAAAAATAGTAAAATATTCAAAATGAAGATAAAATATGAAGAAAAAATTATGTAATGAACTAAAGATAATTTGCAATCTACCAAAAATCCCAAACTCGTTAAATGGTTTCATTAAAAGCTCAAGTTAATCAAAATAGTTTTAACTGAACATTAAGATATATAAATAATGGAATGATTAGATGGAATTTTTAAAGCCATGATTGAATTGATACAGATAAAACTTCACCATATTTAGTCCAGGTTAAAAGTGCAGTAAAAGTTTTCTAATTCCCCTATGATACCTGCATCAGAAAATAAAGTCTAAAAAAGGTTTGGCTTTCAGTTTTCCTTACTATATTTTTTAACCTGAACTATTACCATATTTTAATGTAGTAATTTACGAAGCTCTTTGCTTCGATTTGGCACAAGGCCGAATGAACAGAGCACCCAATGAGACTAACTCACTCGTGTAGGTTTGCTAATCAAACTTGCTAACCATTACACCACCAGAGGTGCCCTTCTAATGTAATATAATAACTCTGTGTGTGTGCGTGTATATGTATATATATGGTACGCTTGTTGGCCAAGCGGTCTGAGACTTAGTCTAACATAAAGTTGGATGGGTTTTGATCCCGGCTTCGAGCGTCCTACGTGTCTAGCCACACTGAAGAGTTCTGATAGAACGAAACAGTCTGTCTGTGGATGACTATATATATATAATGATTTAATTCTAAATATATATATATATATATATATATATATATATATATATATATATAAGAATAATGAAAATGTTTCTACTATTCAACCATTTATTAAAATTAAATCATTATGCTTTACCATTGAGTATATAAAGAGGAAGATAATATATTAGAAGAAATTTATTTCCTTAAAAAAATAAATATCAGGGGTCATTTCAACTGCATTTTTATCTTCCTTCTTTTTTTCTGAACACATTTGCAAATAACATCAAAGTTTATTGAAATTTGAATGTTTTGTTTGATATTTTCAAATTCAAAAAACATTATATCAAATTCTTTAATGATATTTTCTTTCATTAGTTGTACACTATTGAAAATATCACCGTGTTGATAAAGATTAGATCCATGTTATTTGGGATATCATTTCATAAATTGTATAAATTTGAGAAGCCATATTAAGTGAGGTTTGTTTTCTGTGTCTGTACAAATATATACTGGAAATTGGCATAATGGTTAGAGTGTTTGCCAATGCCCCGGGAGATCTGGGTTCAATCCCAGGTAGAATCATACAAAAGACTCAAAAAATGGTACTTGAGGCTACCTTGCTTAACACAGCACTATAAGGTAAGGATCAAGGGTAAAGTGGAGCAATCCAGGGAAAGGAGTAGCACCCTCCCCTACACCTTGGTGTAGTAGCTATCGAATATGGGGCCTTCAGGTCACCCTCAACTACGGTCGCCAACTTTACTTTACTTGATTTACATATATATGGGTTTATTTTTAGATAAACAATTCAAAGCGGAAAGATCCCTGGACAGTGCTTGATGAAGACTGAAAAGTTTGGGTACTCCAATATGAAGACTAATGATGCCTAGTGAAATGGAAATTCTTGACACTGCTACCAAATAGCTTGCACTGCTTATGATTAAATTCTAGCAGTGGATACTTAAGATGGTAGTATGAGTATAGCATAAGCTACAATCATTCTATGTATATATTTTCTTCAATGAAAAGGACATCATTTAGTTGGATTTGATTGTATGGCATATCAACCTTAATGGGTTATTCAATGCCAAATCCTGTTTATATATATATATATATTTATCAGTCCATTGGCCTAATGGGTTGAGTGTTTGCCAATGGCTTGGGAGACTGGGGTTCGATCCCAGGTTGAGTCATTCTTCTTTGTCCATCATAATCAATTAGGACCATCTGATCAACCTTATGATTGAGGACGGGTTTGGTTTGGTTTCTTTGTTTAATGGCATATCAACCTTTGTAGGTTATTTAATGCCAAAGCCATTCTCCAAGAAGAACAGTTGTGGTACTATTTAACCCATAGCTGGGAGGATAAGGAGGTTCATACCTTTCCCAAGGGTATTTGCCCGAAAGTGAATGTAATAGCTTGACTGTAGTTCAAACTCATTTGATATGATTCCGCAGTCCATTGCTTTAACCATTACACCACGAGGACACCCCCGTGATTGAGAGCAGGATCTGTGAGTACGCAGATAGCTAATGAGACCAATCTATGCCTGGAATAGTCTTCGGTAGTGAGGATAAGGAATGGTGGCAGCAGTGAATGATGTGGCAGTGCCTTTTCTAAGTTTCCTGTGCAGCTCAGTTGCTGCGTTCCTTCTTTCTTCACAGACTTTCACTCCACGTTTGACAACTTCACCCCACTTGTCTCTGTCCCGTGCCAGATATTCCAGGCAATTAGGGGTGACACCAAAAGACTTCATGGAGACCTTCAGTGTGTCTTTGAAGCACTTTTTCTGGCCTCTTTGGGAGCACTTGCCCTGAAAAAGTTGGCTGTAGAGCAGTTTCTTTGGGAGGTGGTGATCTTTCATGCTTTGCTTAACACTCAGCATTTTAAGATACAGATCAAGGGTAAAGTGGAGCAATCCAGGGAAAAGAGTAGCACCCTCCCCCACACCTTGGTGTAGTAGCCAATGAAAAGAGAGCCTTCGGGTCATCCTCAACTGCAGTTGCCAACTTTATATCTATATATATATATATATATATATATATATATATATATATATATATATGTGTGTGTGTGTGTGTGTGTGTGTGTATATGATTTGTAAACAAATAGTTTGTAGGTAACATTATTTTAAAATGAGACAGCTCATTTGTTTACACACAGTTAAATGGTTTCAAGTATTGCTATTTAACACTGATAATTCTATTTAATATTAATAAGAATCCCTAATAAAAGATTGAACAGTTCTGTTTGACCCATAGATGGGACACTAATAACTACTACCACTCTGGGTCAGAGTGGACCTGGTAGTAATGGTAATGAAGGAGTACTCCACATCCCTAAACTTCAAGACTGGAGCCTCACCATCAAATGTAGTTTAATGTTATACACAGGACAGGACATTGTTTAGGATTTATTAAAGAATTTTATTTTTTATATATACCACCTATAAATAAAATGGTAAGTGGTTTTTGTTTGGTTTTATGGAACATCAACCATTGTAGGTTATTAATGCCAAATCCATTTTTAAACATATAGTTGGTGATCATAGTCGAGGGCAACCCAAAGGTTCCCTTTTCAATAGCTACTACACCAAGGTGTAGGGGAAAGCGCTACTCCTTTCCTTGACCTGTACCTTCTAATGCTGAGTGTAAAGCAAGGAGGCATCATCAAGCACCATTTCTTGAGTTTTTTGATATGACTCGACCTGGGTCTCCCAGGTCATTGGCAAACACTTTACCAATTAGGCCATTGGGAGTTCTATTTCAAACAATTCAGTTTAGCATAAGTATACAGTTTAGTTCTATTTGATCCATAGATAGGACCCTATCAGGCAACAGTGGACCTGGGAGCAATGTCAATGAAGGGGTAGTCTGCATCTCCCAAAGCTCCAGCATTACTGGAACTTCACCATCAGATTGTTTAGTGTCATATCCAGGACACTCATTGGGCAGGGTCTTACCCCTTAGAAGAGAAGCTGACTGGGCAAAAATGTTAAGTAGAGAAAGACTAAACTCAATGAGCAATCAATCAAGAAGGATAAGTCTGAAATAAAAAAGGATATAAGATGGCCAGTTAGTTAGCAACTAGATCCGTCTCCAATAAAAGGACAGATAAATCTGTCTGTTGAACCAATGATGATCTAGCACACTCAATATTTTACAAAAAGGCTAAACTATGATAAAAACACATTCAGTTAATGTAACCGCCACTCATCTTGCTTAAAGCCTTATCACTGGACCACAACTAATATTTAGAAGGTGGTGTATTTGTGGCACAAACAATTACCATCTTTTCTATTGTTACAACCATTGTGCAAATAGATATATCTCTTCTAACACATCTATACCATCTTTTGTATATTTCCCACCACTTTTTAAGTCATACAAAAATAGAGGAATAGTTACAGGTACAGACTTAGAGATGGTGACCTGATGATTTTATCAGTGTATACACACACACACACACACACACACACACACACAGTTGGTTCATTTTAAAGGCATGTCAACCCTTCTTGGATTCCAAACCCTTCTTGGGTGCCAAAATCAGGCATTTTTTCCCAAATAATTGTATGGTTTCAAGCGACTATTCTTATCTAGCATTAATCATTTATAAACAATTACAGCACTAAGTAATTATTGATATATAATTTACATTCAATTATATCATTTCAAATATTGATTGATTTTTACAGCATGTTAACTCATCAAGGGTTATTGTATGCCTAGAGGTTAGAGAATTGCATTCATTGTATGTCTATGTTTACATTTTTATGTTGTTCTTTCTTTTTTTTGCGCACAGTTATATGATATCAAGTATTCTTATCTAATACAAGTAATCTATACAGTTATATGGTTTCAAGTAACTTATGATAGTAGCAATTACTAAACCATCATAGCTTCAAATACTTATTAATACAAATAATTTACTGTTGTATAGTACCAAGTTTTCTATCAATATTAATAAATGCAAAAGAACTAAAAATGTGAATTAACCGGAAGAAATATACCATAGTAAAGATGACTAAATAAGAAGAGTCTACTTCAATAAATTGAATAAACGGTTTGGTTTAAAATTTCCTGAATGTTACCAATGACAAAAGACACCTGATGAAATAAAAGTCAGAAGGTAATGTGGTTAAAATGCAAGTATAGGAATCAAGATGAAAACGTTATTTGAAAGTTAGAGAGGACATGATTCAGACTGAAGAAATTTTTTTTAAATCTGCAACCCCATTGTATAAATTTCCTGGTAGCAACAAAATGGATTCAAATACGTAGCTGTAATTTTATAGACTGCACAAGCAGAAGAATTACACAATATACAAGAATGTATTAAGAGATTTGTTTATCGCCTTTAATATCATGAAGACCTTACCTGTTTTTGTTAGCCATCACTGAATTGGTAACCTTATATAAGCTATATATGAACTTCATTTATAATGCAAGAAATACTTTGTTTATTGTTTAGTCAGGTCACAGAAAGGTAGGTCACCTATTTAAGTTGGTGTTGGCCTCAGGTACTTATATCGACTTATGCTGTCAAATAAAGGCTCTCCTATCATACACAACTTATGTGAGAAATAAGATAGCCCAAATCTTCTAAAACTAAAAATCTTTTCTTAATCCAGAAGACGAAAGTACGAGGTTGTTCAATAGAAAATCTAGTCAAGCTGAGTGTTTTTATTTTTTTTCTATTTTCCACATTTGAACCAGATTGGTTTCATCTAAATTTTGAAAAAAAAAAAAAAAAAAAAAAAATCCAAAAATTTTTCTGAGACTAATTTTGAGACATCTTTTTCCTAATTTTGTAGACTCCTTGCTGAGTATGGACCTGCATCCACACCAGAGATGGTGCTGTGGTTTTTATAGTGTGAATGTTTTTATGAGTCAAGTGGCAAAGTCCACATTCTTTGATTTTGAATTCATAGTTTTTCCTTCTCCAAGATTGGTTTGCCTACTTTCCAGGCAAGAGAACCCAGTCAGCCATACTATTTACCCAAAGCTGGAGGGAGGCAGAGAAAAGATGGATTCATAAATTTGAAGAAATGGCAATAAGCAATAAAAACATCAAAGGACTATTGAACACTACAGCAAAGAATTGCATAAAAATATAGTGTCGTTCTCTATCATGCTCAGTGAAAATTTCTAAATTAACTCTGGAAGCCTCTGTCCATAATTTTAAGAAGAGTCATTGATCCAAGAGTCTTTTGGATAATTGGACCCACTCATTATTATAGATACTAGATGTATTTATACCAATGCTACTGTAAATATAATAATACTTACAGCTGATCTTGTAGATTCCTTGCAGATCAGAGAACCCCAACCCCACCACATCTGTGATGGTGTTGAAGCTTCAATAATGAATAGGATTTTATGGATAGAGTTCCAAGCCCCAAATCACCAATTCAAAGTGTTTCCTTCTCCTAGAGTGGTTTGCTTACTACTAGAGAACCTAGTCTAGCCTACTATTTACCCATAACTTAAGAAAGAAACAAATTCATGTTTTCCTTAAGAACATTATCACAAAGTGAAATGCCTTGTCCAGAATTTGAACTCTGCTTGCCAAGTTTATTTCCAACAAAAATAATCCTTATGGCACCCACCCCCTCCACTAGTATAGAGGATTTAGCAAACTTCCAACCAAGTAAGATTTGACACAAGGTCATAGTGATCAGGGTACCATACATAAATAGGTTTCATATAGACTAAATGAGAAAAATAAAATAAACTATAGCAAGCTACGATCATATTCATTAATATAAAACTAAGCTGTATTTGCACTGTATTATTACTTAGTAAAAATGAATTTTGTATCAGGGATTTGAATTCTCAACCAGCCAGATTTGACACAAGATCATTTCATAAAACTGAATAATAACTCAATTTGTACAAGAAACTGAAATATCAACAAAAATTAAGGTATCATCCCAAGAAAATTGCAGATAAGTGGCAAGGAAGTTATGCTCTATGGACTTGGCCAACCCTTCCTCCATGAGCAAGATGTGACACAAAGTCAATTTTTAAGCAGGGTAAAGCCAGTTTGAATTCAACATTTTCCTTCTCCTAGACTAGTTGCCTAACCAAGACTAAAGAACTCAGTCTACCTGACTATTTACTGTTGTGGACCAGTAAAAGGTCCGGAAGAAAGACACGAACTCAGGATTACGTGAAACAAGTATATTGAACGAAAGTATAAATACAGCATAGGTAAAAGAGTGTTGAAGATCAGTCTGACTGCCAAAGTGTTTGGGTGGGGTTAACTGAACTCCGAGATGAATATTCTCCTGGTATTCATAGTAATGGGAAGAGTTCATTATAGTCCGTAAGGTAGGTACCATAACATTTACCCATAGCTAGGAGGAAGAAGAGATTGATTCAGGCCTTTCACAAGAGCATTAGTATGAAGTAGAATACTTACAACCTTGTCCAGGATCAGGACTCAGGTTACCAATTCCATTTCCTATGATGATAACTTCGATGTTAAGTTTGCCTCTGAATTTATATCATATATAACAATTTTCTTCAAAATGGTCAAATAATGCACATCATTATTTCAGATCAGCTCAAAATAGTAGATTTATTATTCACACAGTTTACAACCCTGTCTGATGAATTGTTGCATGATAAAAATGATGTGGAAACTACTCAGTTATCTGCCCTTGGCCAAGAGTTGGAACCAGAGGGTGAACGAGTGTGAAGGAAGCTTGTTTCTATAGAAACCAGAATCAGAAACAGTCAAACATAAAAGCCTTAACCTTGACCAAGAATTTTTCAGGAAGGGAATTCACAACTCGCTAGAAGAGAGGAAGGTATGTAGGGAAGCCAATATTTTGATTGAATGAATCAATGGATTTTGTAAAGCTGCATAATGGCTAGATGTGGAAGAGAAGCCAAATTATCATCCGTGAATGACAGAAGAGGATATCATTTAACTGTTCTCATGGATAACATTACTGCACAATATTAAAAAGACAGAGACTTTATTGCATCCTGCTTCGTCATTAGTTAGAACAACTCATTTTTCTAAAAATCTCAACCACCATCTTTGCAGACGAGAACTATCACAATATAGAGAATTAGTTTATTTCTTTGATTAATGGCATATCAACTTTTGTGGGTTATTTAATGCCAAATCCATTCTTGTAGAACAGTAGTGTTATATAATTAAGGAATGATTTTTTTATATTAATCACTTTTCATTAATTCAGTTTGGTAAGTCTTTGAATTACTCAGGTCTCTTAGTCCAGGTGCATAGTCATTTGATGCAGTCTTACACTCGCACGGAAAGAATATGACAATCACCATTTGTCATAATAAACCCCCAGACAGGAAATGGGGCTGGAGCATGGATGATGTCATGAATTTGAGGATTTTGAAAAGACAGTAGTTGAGATTCGACCATTGAAGGTGCAGTTGAGTTTTCTACCGTTGAGGCGTGCGGTCGAGTTTAACGGATCTTGACCAGCAGAGATGAATTGAGATCTTAAACATCACAAGATGCGCCACGCATTGGGGTGTGGTTAGCATAGACTTTTAAAAATTGCGTCTCTCTCCTCATGTCACCATGGACCAAAGCCAGAAATTAATAAACCCGTTCGTATCCAAAATGAAAGCGTCTGCATATATTTGTATTACCATTATTATTGAGATCATTATGTATACAACAATAGTGTTACTATTCAACACAGAGCCGGAGTGGGGTGTAAGGGTGGGTCATACCTTTCTCAAAGGTCTTAATCCAAAAGTAAAGTACCTTCAAGGTTAATACCAACATTCTCTAAACCTGTTACTTAGTTAAAGGTCATGTGGTTTAAATAGCCAACCAACATATGTCAAAAGTAAAACATCCAGATGGGGGAAAAAAAAAGCCAATATTTTAAATATTAATTTTACAAGGCAAGCAGACCCTTCCCACTTTTAAGGATTAGGGTAATATAATCTTCCTCTTCACATTTGACCTTGGTAATATGATTTCACTTTAATATACAATCAAAACAAAAATAAAGTATTCATTCAAAGCTTGTTTGTGTTTAAGCAGACTTGGATGAAAAACAGATTGATTTAAAAAAAAAAAAAAAAAAAAAAAAAAATTAAAAAGAAGAAAATAAAAGGGATGCTCTGAAAGCAAAACCTTATTTATTTTAAAGAAAACTATAACAGAAACTGGTAGCACAATAATACCATTGGATAGAGCAAGTTTTCAGCTATAAAATACTTTTTTTTGGAAATGCACTTGGCATAATGTTATCAGAAGAAATGGAATTGTTGACCCAAGTTCAAACCCAGGTTAAAGCTGTTTACATTTCACTCTACACAATTGCACTTATGAAAGGTATGAATCCATCTCTTCCCCACCCCTAGCTTGGGTGTAGGGCAGACTGAATTCTTTAGCCTTGGTTAGGCAACCAATCTAGGCAAAGGAAAAAATTCAAACTAGCTTTACTTCACTTTAAAAAAAAAAAAAAAAAAATTCCCCGTCAAGGCGAAGAGGTTGGGTAAATACATGTAAAATACTATTTTTCCACTCACCACCATTGAACAAAACCCTTCACACCATGTTCATAAACAGTGTTGTTCCAAAAGTAATGCCTTTTCTTTTATTATGTAATTCCAGAACATTAGAGTTGAATGTTCTGGAATAACAACAGACATTGAACCATTGTTTTGTTATAGATAGCTGGTGAGTGACAGTCAAGTGAAATGGCATCTGGTATGTGAAAGAGATTGCACCTATTGACATTCATCAACACTTGCTGAATATTAACAGAGACCAAACAGTGAATGTGATGAACACAGTTAGGTGGTGGGTAATGTGTTTCAATAGTGGTGGCAGTAATGTACGTGACAAGTCACATCTAATGTAACTGTCAGTCCACAAAATGAAGAATACTGCTGAGAGATAGACAACATTTTCCGGACAACGATATGGTCATTCCTACCCAAAGTGGGTTGCTGGTAAAAGTGCATCATGACTTTGTAGCTGAATACTTGCCCTATTAATGGATGTTAATGTGTTACCTATATATGTTATACTTTCAATTGAAACAAATGAGGCATTACTTTCAGAGCAAACATCATACAAGCGCATATGGACTAATCATGACACTATAGAAAATCAAACAATTAAACAAACAAGAAACATTTATGCGTAATGGGAAAATTTTGTATCAGAATCCAAAGCCAAAATTGGGTATTATTTGCATTAGTTAGATAAGATATTTTAACAATTTTGCTTATTTGCAGCTTTAAAATAACTGCAATGTACAGTTGTTTAGTTTCATATCCAGGATACTCATTGGGTCAGGAGGGGGGGGGTCCTTACTCCTTTGCACAGGTTTAGTCAGTATATTCTACAGACTCAGCCGACTGGGCTGGAAATAGGAAGTGGTCTAGACACCAAAAAGTTTAAAAAACACTGAATTTCTAGGCAAAAATATTGATATGTAGCAATTCAAAAAAAGTACACTCAGTATATATATATATATATATATATATATATATATATATATATATGTGTGTGTGTGTATTTAGCCAGCGCTTCTTCATTTAGACATATTTGATTGAACAATATAGATATTTTTTGTATACATAATGTTGTATTAATCCTTTCAAGTTGTCATATAGCTGTAATAATTTCTGGTTAAAATTGGCCAATAAACCTTCTGTAATTAATTAGTTCCCAAATACTTTCAGACACTTCTTGGGCCATCATCAGGAAGTGAGGTGTATATTGCAAAAGTGATACAAGCTTGGCAAATACATTACAACTTTGTAAGAACAAAGTTGTAATGTATTTGCAAAGCTTTGATTGCTTTTGCAATAAATTAGTAGATGAATTCATATACCTTGGTAGCAATATCTTATCTACTGAAAGTAGATGGGATATTGCACATCAGTAAAACATGGACTCCTATTGACAAGTTAATGACTACATAGAAATCAGATCTCTCTAATAAAATAAATTTGAATTTTTCCAAACTGTAGCTGTGTCAGTACTATTATGTGATTGCACCACTTGGACTAACTAAATGATTAGAGAAAAAGCAAGACAGGAACTACGCAAGGAAGATAAGTGTTGTTTTGAACAAATCCTAAAAGCAGCGCCCCACAAAACAGTAGTTGTAGTACCACTTATCTCCCATCTCACAAACCATCCAAGTAAGATGAGCGCTACTGCAGAAGTAAGGATGAACTCATAAGCAATGTCCTCCTACAGACTCTTACACATGGACACACCAACAAAAACTTACATTCATCAATGTGTGGACATTGGATGCCGTCCAAAGGACTTGTCAAGCACAATGAACAATAGGGACAGATTGCAAGAGAGAGTTATGAGAATCTGTGCTGACAGCACATAATGATGATAAAAACTTATATGAGACAGAACTTTTTTCATATACTATTCATACCATTCTTAGATAGTGTATACATTACTTTTGGAAGGCACTCATGCTAATAAAGAAATTTTGATAATTTTCCTCCTTAAATGATTTTAGTGGGTATGAAAAAAAAACATTTAAAATTGGTTTCTATTACTTAAATCAAATACAAATTCAGTTCATATAAAATTCTTGCATTTCCTCCTGTAAGTAATCTTCATAAGAACACAGAAGTCGTTATAAAAAAACTGAATGAAATAAAAAGATAAAAAATTTTTAAAAATGTTATTCATACCATTGGGATATCAGAGAATTTATAAACTGATCACATTAGTCAGGGTGCATGAAAGATTTATCTAAAATCTTAAAAATTCCAGATGAAATTCTCTACTAATCCAGCATCTATGAGTTCTAATATGATTGAGGCTGAGGAAAATATTTTCCCCTTTAAAAATTTCTGTCTTAAGTTACTATGTCACTCCCACCAGTTTTTTTTTTTTTATTACTTTTATCTGGGCCTACAATCTACAAATGTGGACTTAACTTACATATCCTAACTATTGGATAAATTCTCAAATGTTTCAAAACTTAATACATTTTAAACAGCATAAAAATTCCAGTTACATTCATGTTAGTTTAGGATCCTAAGGTATTTTCTTTCTGTAGATACAGATATATATTTATATATAATAATAAATAAATAAATAAATATATATATATATATATATTTAATTCATGGAAAATAGTCTGCAACCCTGAATTTCATGGAGTTTTTTGCAAAACAACAATCATCAGGCAGTTAAGAAGATGGAATGAATTGAAAATCAAAAATACGAAAAAAACACAGACAAAATCGAAATAAAACCCGGGGTCACAGACTATTTTCCATGGATTAAAGAGTTCCATGAGAAACTTTAGCGGTGAGAGAAAAACGTGCACTAGTGAAAACAGCCTCCAAAAACTATCAAAAAAACCCAACACAAATGCCCGAAAACTAAAAACGGCACAATATCAATTAGCAGGTATATATACAAAGGAACAGACAAAATACATTCAAAATCAGATAGATAAGATTAGAGACTCAGTGGAAGATAGACAATCTAGAATAGCCTGGCAAACAATAAACAAAGTGAGTAGAAGAAAGAACACAGCCAAAGCAAAACTGAAAGCTGCAAACCAACAAGAAAGAATAAAACTGTGGAAACAGCACTTCGAAAACCTACTAGAAAACCCACCGAAAATAACACATGAATCACTCACCAGAATAATTAGTAAACAATTAGAGATTAAACTAGGACCATTCACACAAGAAGAACTCGACTCGGTTCTCAGAAAAATTAAAAATAGGAAAGCTGCAGGGCTGGACGAGATTCCCCCGGAAGTATGGAAGACCAGACAATTCGACGACATACTGCTCCGACACTGCAACGCCGTATATAATCAAAATCCGATAGATAGATGGATGAAGGGATGCATACTCCCCTTCCCTAAAAAGGGGGACCTCGGATTAGCCAAAAACTACCGAGGCATAACACTTACATCCATAGCAGCCAAAATCTACAATGCCCTACTACGAAACCGCATAGAACTCAAAATCGACAACATACTTAGGAAAAACCAAAATGACATAGCGATACTGGCAAATACACCTGACCAAGCCGAAACACAACTGCATAGTTTGGAATGAGCAGCCACAGGCATAGACCTCTATATGAATGCACACAAAACGGAATATATGTGCTATAATCAAACGGGGGACATCTCCACTCTAGAAGGAACCCCTCTTAAACTAGTAGACAAATTCACTTACCTAGGAAGCAGCGTCGCATCAACCGAAAAGGACATCGAAACGAGGTTAACGAAAGCATCGACAGCTATCAATAGGCTATCGATTATATGGAAATCAGACCTAACCGATAAAATGAAACGCAGTTTTTTCCAGGTAGCGGTCACATCGATACTGCTATATGGATGCAGTACATGGACTCTAACAAAACGGCTGAAGAAGAAGCTAGACAGCAATTACACAAGAATGCTGCGTGCAATCTTGAACAAGTCCTAGCAGCAACACCCCACAAGACACCAACTGTACAGCCACCTGCCTCCTATCATGAAAACTATTCAAGTTAGACGAACCAGACATGCAGGACACTGCTGGAGAAGCAGGGACGAACTCATAAGTGATGTACTCTTATGGACACCCACACATGGCCGTGCAAAAGCAAGACGACCAGCACGAACATACATTCAGCAACTATGTGAGGATACGGGATGTTGTCCTGAAGACCTGCCTGGGGCGATGAATGATAGGGAGGAGTGGCGAGAGAGGGTCAGGGATATCCGTGCTACCAGCACGACATGATGATGATGATGATGAAATATATATAAATCTAATATATATTTATTTATTATCATTATATAATAGCTCTATCCTAGGTATTGAGCACTCTCCATATTATATTGCAATTGGTTCAACACAAACCCACAAAGTGATTTCGTGACAACCAACACTCTTATAATATAATATATTCATATATATTTTTACAAATCCTTTGCTATGAGCAGAGTGTGAAGACAAAGTTAATTTTAAAAAGGAGTTTAACAGGTTTGAATTCAGAGTTTTCCTTCTAGACCATATCGAGGTTAAAGAGCCCAGTCTGCCCTATTTACCAATAACTAGAGGGAGAATAATTGGATTCACACCTTTCCCAAAAGTATTAGTGCTATGTGAAATGCAAACAGCATTGTCCAGGTTTGAACTCCTGTCACCATGTCCATTTCCTATGGTGATAACCATTACACCATGGGTACCTCCGTTATTTTCTATATACTGTTATTTGTGTATAATACTCATCCCTAACTTTTGGTTGCCCAGTCAGCTGAGGCTGTAGAATACACCGACTTGCTTCTCAGCAGAGGGGGTAAGACCCCCCCCCCAAACAAGTGTCCTAGATATGACATTAAACAAACTGATGGTGAGGTTCCAATAATGCTGGAGTTTTGGGGGATACAGAGTACCCCTTCATAACCATTACTCTTCGGTACACTCTGATAGGGTCCTATTTATGGGTCAAATAGAACTAAACTGTATACTTGTGCTAAAGTGAATTGTTTGAAATAGAACTGTTTATATGTATAAAAATTAATTTAGCATTAAATAACCTGGAATGGTTGATGTGCCATAAAACCAAACCAAACTTTTGGCTATGAAATTCTGGGAAAAAAAATCTTGTGTATACACATTGAATTTTTGGAATTTGTAGCAGCTAAATCTAAATTAGATTTAACATTTGTTCATCCTTTTATTTGGTTTGGATTAACTAAAAATATGAATTTATATAGTTTTGAAAGAAAATTTACAGAGTAATGAAAATTATTTACTGTGAATTTAGGGCAAAGGCAATGAAAATTATTTACAGTGAATTTAGGGCAAAGGCACTGAAAATTATTTACAGTGAATTTAGGGCAAAGGCACTGAAAATTATTTACAGTGAATTTAGGGCAAAGACACTGAAAATTATTTACAGTGAATTTAGGGCAAAGGCACTGAAAATTTCCCAAACATTCAGTGAAAATAAGATTACAATCATGATCAAGTCATGCTGATAGTTATGGCCATCCATACTTATTGGCCATCACTCTTGGTAAGTCCTGTTGACAAGACCCAGTGTCTGCACAGAACTGCTGAATGTTTGGAGAACACTGCGGGTCGAAGAACACTGGTGTGTCCATGTGTTGGAGTCCATAAGACAACGTTGCTTATGTGTTCATCTATTTGTCCAGCATGTTGTGTCGGTTACACATTAGAAAATATGCACCTCTAGCTCTTAGGCTTAAGAAAGTGGGAAGAAAGTGGGCATTATACATGAATAATTAAAGTGTGCATTGTACATGAATAATTAAAGTGGGCATTATACATGAATAATTAAGGCAATTGGTAGGGAAAACATCTTAAAACATTTTATAGCTAATCTTAAATGAATAAATAAATAAATCTATGTAATGAACAGTGTGACTTTTTCTGTTTCTGTCTTCATCCATTTGTAATTTCTGGTAAGAAGAGAGTGTAGTATCTGCACATCTCAAATGAAAGTGTCATTCCTGAGCATTTCAATAATCAGAGTGTTATGATAATCTTATTAGATATAATAAATAAAAAATAAAATTATCATCTTTACAACTGCTTTTTCTTAATTTCCTTTTATCTTTTTTTTTTTTTTTTTTAGAATTATCAAATTTTAAACTCTTTAAAAAAACGTTTTTATCTGCATAATTCATAAGTTATAGTTTTTAAAATAACCATTTGATTTCCAGAAGTGTTAGTTGTTTTTTATTTAATGCCAAACCCTATTTATATGCACATAAACACACATACCCATAAATGTATATGATTTGTAAGTGAATAGTGTGTAGCTAACATTATTTTTTAAACAAACCAGAGCTAATTTGTTTGCTCATTGAAAAATGGTTTCAAGCATTTTTATCCAACACTAATAATTTTATTCAATATTACTCATTTGTTTGCATACAGTTAAAGTTTCAAGTATTGCTATTTAACAGTAATAATTCTATTTAATAGAAATCATTTGTTTGCACACAGTTTAAATGGTTTCAAGTATTGCTATCTCAGCGCAATTGATCCTCAACTACCATCTACTAGCACCTTTAAGATAAAATAGGGTTGGGTACTTGTATATATGTTAGATTAATATTAAATAAAGAGTTTGTAGGTAACATTTTAAACAAGTGAAAGCTCATTTGTTTGCACATAGTTAAATGTTTAAACAGTTCAAATTGACCTATAGATAAGACTAACAGGTATTACCACTCCATGTTAAAGTAGACTTGAGAGTAATAGTAATAAAGGGGTACTACACATTCCCCAGTGGTATCGTGGCCCTGGAGATCGGGGTTCAATCCCAGGTCGAGCCATATCAGAGACTCACAAAAATGGTACTTGATACCTCCTTGCTTAGCATTATAAGGTATATATCAAGGGTAAAGTGAAGCAATCCAGGGAAAGAAGTAGCGCACTCCCTTACACTTCGGTGTAGTAGCTATTGAAAAGGGAGCCTTGACTACACCCTTGACTACGGTCCCCAACTTTACACATTCCCTAAAGCTCCAAGACTGAAGCCTAACCATCAGATGGTTTAGTATCATATCCAGAACACTCATTTGTCTTACCCCTCTGCAGAAATGCAGTCGGTATATTCTTCAACCCTAGCCAACTAGGCTTGGTTTTATGACATATCAATCATTGTTGGTTATTTAATGTTAAATCCTGTTTTTACATATGTAAGAAAAATATATTTGTAAACACATTTTATAGATACATACAGTTAAATGATCAAACAGTTCTTTTTCTAACAATTCAATTCAGCATAAGTCAACAAAGTTAAATAGTTCCAGGTATTGCAATGTATTACCATATTTACCAACCCCTCCGCTTGGGCATGATATGACACAATTTTTAAACGGAGTTTAACAGGTTTGAATTCAGAGTTTTCCTTCTCCTAGGCTAGTTTCCTCACCAAGGCTGAAGAACCTAGTCTGTCCTACTATTTACCCATAGCTGGAGGGAGAATAATTGGATTCATACCTATTAGTGCTATGTGAAATGCAATCAGTCTCGGCCAGGATTTGAACTTGTGTTGTCGTGTACATTTCCTACGACGATAACTATTTCACCACGGGCACCTCTACTGCTATGTATTACTAACAATTCAATCAGTCATTTACACACAGTTAAATGGTCAAACAGTTCTATTTCTAGCAAATCAATTTAGCAGGTCATTTGTTTCCACTCAGTTTAAATATCAAACAGTTCTATTTGACTCATAGATAAGACCCTATCAGGTGCTACCACTCTGGGTCAAAGTGTACCCAGGAGCAATGGCAACAAAGGGGTACTCAAGATTCCCCCAAAGCTGCAGCATTACTGGAGCCTCACCATCAGATTGCTTAATGTCATATCCAGGACACTCATTACTCCTCTGCAGAAATGTAGTCAGTGTAATCTACAGCCCCACTCCCAGCCGTCTGAGCTATTAAAGGTTGGTGTGAGAAGATACCAAAAAGAGGTGATATCCAAGGATGCATAACAAACAAATAAATAATATGCAAATAATCTTTAATTATTATTCATTATGTTTTACTCCCAAGTTTCATTTTGATCTGAGTTTTAATTTTATAAATATTTCATTTGTTAAATACAAAGAATTCAGACTACAACACTCTGCATACGGAGACGCCTTTTTACACCCATCCTTCTCACATTCTCACATAAACCAATATGGCCATTTGTTTACTACCGGTCCTCAAATAACATCTTCTCTTCTCGAGAGTATCAGGGGAGGTAACTTGCATGTCTTAACATCATTATTTCTAATCATGAAAACCATCTCCTAATTTTCAATGTTTTTCTTTTAGATATTTCAATAAAAGTCATTGCATTGTGTTGATACATAAGAGATTTTCTTACATATAGATCAATAATGAAAAGCAGAAAAATTAATGTTCAATCTATTCATTGACATGTGGGGAAGTCCCTGTGGCAAAGTGAGGAAATCCTCATGGCATAGTGAGCGAATCCCTGTGGCAGGGTGGATAATATGTTGGACTGTAACATTGTAGTGAATGAATTCCAACTCCAGTTATACTATTACATTCTTTCTCGGACTAAGACCTGAGGAAAAGTATGAACTCTCTTATTCAGCCCCACCCCCACCCCAACAAGCTATTGGTTAAATAGTACTACTACTGTTCTTCTACAAGGATAGCTGTGTGTTATATAAAAAAATGGTGAGATCTATTTTTGACATTTAGCATAGCATTCAAATTGTCCTGAGCCATTAAACATGTGGAAAAATACAATATTTAACTAGCATGATAAACAACCACTGATCTTGAGGTCAATCAGAGACAACAGCTATCATTGGATGGTTTCAGTCAGGTGACCAAAACAGCACTAGAGTTAGAAAGAAGTTAGTGAGAAACTCTCAATGCAAGAGGTAAAACACTCCATCTTGACCTTATTGGTTGCCCATTTAGTTGGGCACGTGATGAAATTGTGGTCACTAAAGCAATAAAGGTATATGTGCATATGAAATGATGGTTGTGTTGTCATTTCTCATCCAAGAAAAGAACTTAGAACAACTGGGGAGGCTGAGAAAAGACAACAAGCAAAACCAAAGATAGTGACATCAGAGCAACTAACTCGAGGTAACAAGAAAACAGTCTAGAGAAGAAGTGAGGTGAAGAAATAGACTGACTGATCATAGTGTAAGGCCAATATTGTTGTACTCCCTACATAATGGACTCGCCCTCCTCCATAAATACACATCAACAAGAGCATCAGACAGAGTTCACCAATCAACGTGATACAATCACGTATGATACCATTTGCATAGTGGATGGATAGTCACTACCCCACTGGACTCTCAGCCTCCTATCAACTAACTACTGTTTAACCAGGTTCACTTGTATCTTGTTTCTGTTACTTGAATATATGTTTTTTCTATCAACCTTTTTGTGTTCCTAGTGTCTTTCTTTTGTCAGCATCACAACAAATATACATTCACCATTCACTAAGAACTAGGAAAGGCTTATACAATATAGTATATACTATTTGGCATTAAATAACCCATGAAGGTTGGTATGCTATTAAACAAAGAAATCGAACCAAACTTCATTGAAGAAAAAAATGCAAATTGTTATGCTATAATCAATACACTCAGTATATATATATATATATATATATATATATCTTACACTGTAACATGATGGGGGTGATATTAAACCATCAATAATCAAAATAAAAAAGTAACAAGCTGTTAATTAAAAGAATATGTCTCCTTTTTTTTCATCTGGCTTAATCTAGATTCATTTGGACCCAGAATAAATTCAGCTGAAAAGGATTTATATTTGAAATACAACATATGATATCAGATCATGATGATGTAATTTTTCTTTTATGCAAAATACATCTGTTTTCTTTTTCAAATTCAGATGTTTTATCATCAAAGACAAAAACTTACAAAGCAAGACAAAATAATTACCCCCAACACACACAAAATAAAACAATCTAATTAAAACAATATAATTTATATACATTTATTTACAGGTGTGTAACAGTCCATAATTTGAATATTTGAAAATATTTATTTTAAATCAACTTAATCATTTGAGCCATGAGATCCTGAGCCTAAATTTAGCATTTGAGCATGATCTCAGCAACAGTAAACAATGGGGAGGAAAATAAAAGAACCCACAGTATATCAGTGTAATGAACTTAAAGAGTTAAGAAATTTTAATTTTAATTCATAGAAAATAAATGGAAGTAGTAATTTACTAAGCTTTTTGCTTAGATGTGTCACAGGGCCGCATGAAAGAGGCACTCAATGAGAATCAAGCTCACTCATGAAGATTTGTTAGTTTAGCTTGCTAACCATTACACCATCTGAGGTGCCCTGGAAATAAATGCAAGTAAATTATATTGTTTTGAATTAAACAAACAATCTTGTTTGTTAAACTGTTTTATCTCTTTATAAATTTTCTTTTGTGGGGAAAAAAAAAAAAAAAAAAAAAAAAAAAAAAGAAATCTATATTTTGTATAAAACAAAATAATTTTGATACTAATTCACCATGCCATAAAATCTCAGATAGTGTATTGTGAAAAACATGTCATTTTGAGATTAACCAATTTTAGGCTCAACAGATCCAAGATGCACAGCATGCAATGTTACTTACCTAATATATCTTTAGCTAATAAATCCTACTTAACATTGAAACATATCTTCAAACTAATAAAAGATTAAAACAAAAGATCTCATTGTCTTGAGCTAAGAATAAAATCTAATTTCATATTAGACACTTATAACATGACTAATATAAATTCATAAACAGTACAATATGCAAATATCTTGGTTGACAAAGTTTTTAATTCATCTGCCTTATAAAAATTCAAAATTGGGGATGGGAATAATTTTTGGTGCTTTCCATTCAGAAGAATTTCCTCTAGTCAAAGAATTTGTCAAATTTGAAATTAATTGACTTTTTATGGATTTAGATAGTTGGACAGATACTACATTCTGTAACATCAGAGTCATTTCTAAGAAAATCAAAACAAAGAACAGACAGTTGATGAAAAATCAGAAATGATTTTGCCATTTCATATTTATGTAATAGATTTGGACCCACCCCATCTGTGAGTTCATGAATCTAACATCAGTCCTCCAGAGTAACAGTTCATACTAACACGAGATTTATTGAGCGGCCCACAATTTTTATGGATTTAAATCAGGGGTTTCTACCTACAATATAAATATGACATTGATTTTTATAGATTTAAATGGGTGTGGGGGCCTATCTACCACAAATACAACACAATTTTTTTATGTATTTAATTGGGGAGTTCTATCTACAATATAAATACAACATTAATTCTTATGGACTAAAATGAAGGGTAAGAATTATCTACACTATAAATCCAAAAGCAAAATAGTGTCTGACTATAAACTGAATTACCAAGACAGAAAATCCGGCAAGCACAATCTGCAACATAGGAAACCTCTGGATAGAGGTTTCGACCTTATTAGGTCTCACCAGCAGTGTATACCATCATCTCCCCTACTGGAGAAGAGTACAGTGCTTGTCAGATTTTCTGATCATGGTAATTCAATTTATAATAGAATTCCTCTATTTAAAAATAAAAATATATGTCTAGTCTCTAACTTTTCATTATTTCCGCCATCATAAGTCTACAAGAGTTATCTATCTTTTGAGGTAATGTTATCTCCTAACATAAATACAATGGTTTCAATGGTGTCAAATTCATCTCATAAGATTAAAAAAAAAAAAAAAAACAGATAATTCACAGTGGAACTGACAGAAATTCAGAGACCATTTCACCATTTAATTTTGTTTAAAATTCAACAAATTCTCTAAGTAGACAATGTTTTTCTGCATGAAATCCTCCAAAATTATTCTTGAGAAAATGTTTTTAAATTTTTATAAAAAGGTAGGACTAAAATGAATCAAAAGTGCCTTCAATATAACTCATGTTTACGACTAGAATAAGAAATTCACTTATAGAAATCTATTTCCTAATTCTTAAGAGATTTCATTTTTCTAATTTTCATATTTGTTAATTGAATTTTTGTCTGTGTTTTTTGGTTTTTCTTTTTTCTATTTTGGACCCATACTCTCCAACTTTCTTCACTTTATTCAACTAATCGTACCTGGTGTCCAATTAATTGATTTTAATAGCATGTCAACCCATCTAGGGTAATTCTATGCTGAGAAGTTAGGGAATCACATTCTTAGTTCATATTTACATTTTTGGAGTAGTTTCTAAAGGTTTTTTTTCAACACAGTCCAATTCAATACAAATAAATTTTAAACAGATTGATTTAATCCATAGATGATATCCTAACAGGTACTACCACTCTGGGTCAGAGTGGACCTGGAAGTAATGACAATGAAGGGTACTCCATTCTTCCCAAATCTCCACAACTTTTGCCTCACACACAGAGTTTAGCGTTATATCCAAGACAAACCTTTTAGGGGGGCGGTCTTGCTCGACTGTAGGGGAGACAGAATATTATAAGTCCCACTGATAAGGCTAAATGTCAATTAGAATTCAAATGCAAATAGAGTGAACACTCATTGAATAAATCCAACACAACCTGAAAAGGGGTGTCCGCGTGGTGTAATGGTTAAAGTGATGGACTGCAGAATCGTAGTAAGCGAGTTCGTACTCCAGTCGCGCTATTACATTCACTTTCGGGCAAATACTCTTGGGAAAGGTATGAACTCTCTTATCCTCCCAACTATGGGTTAAATAGTACCACTACTGTTCTTCAAGGAGAATGGCTTTGGCATTAAATAACCGACAAAGGTCGATATGCCATCAAACAAAGAAACCAAACCAAACAACCTGAAAAATACTAGAGTGTACACAGCTGAAAAAAAATCAGTAAAAATAATAAAAAATATAGAAAACCTAAATATAATACAGAGAAGAAATCTTGCCAATCTATTTTTATATATTATAGCATTACATACACAATATCAATATTACTCACCTATGTCAGTATGTACAGTATTTGCAACATCATCATAAATATCAGAATCATAAGTTTTGCTTGAGCCATCAAGGCTCAAGTTTTCCATCTTCAGATAAGTATCAGAATCGGTCGAAGTTGAGCTTACTCTTGATCTGCTGATGCAACTCTCAGAAGGATTTACATTCTCATAGCTTGCCCGTTTCTTAGAGCTTACAATTCTTTCAACCGAAGATGTCGACGATGAAGATGATAAAGGAGATGATGATCTCTTCCTGTATAGTGGCGGCGAATCCGCTGGCTTACAGTTGTTCAAAATGTACTTTTTAGGAGAGCTACTTTCAGCAAAATTGCTTTTGCCTGTTCGTCCAATAGAGCTTGGTTCCAAACTTTGATGTAACCCCTCCAAACTTTTTGTCTGCACTGAAAGAGTTAAGGCATCAATCTCAAATTTTATATTTTTAAAAGCATTAATTTTATCTGCAGTGAAAGGAGATGGACCAAGTGCAACAGATTTAAGGGGAAAAGTACTAAATGCAGTTCTGTAAGAAGCATCCAAAGATAAAGATTTAATTGAAGATTTTGAAGTCCGTTGGTGACCCAGTGTGGCTGTTCTAGAGTTGGTCAACAATGGAGATTTTGGTATAGGTCGATCTTCTCCTTGCTTGACCGATTTCTCAAACCGACTACGTAGTTCCTTTAGTTTCGTATCAGCAAGTCGTCCCATAACAAACTCACATTCTTTCAAGTCGTTATGTTCAGGAGATCGATGAGTGTCTTCTAAACTACATTTTCGTTCCAGGATAAGTTTTTTTATCTGGGGTTTTTGAGCAAAGAACAGGTTATCTGCTGAACTAGTGTGTTCCAAAGGTAGACCTTCAGTTTTACCAAAAGAAATATCTCGACAATTAAAGGATTTTTCCGAACCAATGATATCAGATGTTGATAGCATCTTCTTCTTGCCATGTAGATATAGGCCTCGATCATGTGTTGATTCATAGGACTGGACTGCCTTAATAACTTTGCCACTGGCTGAGTTTTCAGTTGTAAATGTGGGCCGATATTCACTAACCTTTGAAGATGATCTGACATCAGGAGCAGAATATCGACTGCTGCCAGATGCAGAAGTAGCCAAGGTTTGACGTGCAGTCTTAAGTCCAGTGGCATTACCACCACCAGTAGCACTGGTAGATTTGCTAGTTGCACCTCTACCAGCCTGCCCACCACCAGCAACTCCTCCTCCTCCTCCTCCTCCACCCCCTTTGACAGGTCCACCTTTTTTCCCTTGACTTTGTTGATTAATAACATTACTATTCTTATCCTTCTCAAATAGTGACGTTAAACTGGATACTTTACTGGATGCACTGCCTCCACCACCACCACTGCTGCTGCTGCCGCTGCAACCTCCGCCACTGCCACTCATTGTGACATGTATTCTGACCACATCAGAATGGATTCCTTGCCTTTTTACACTGCTGCCACCATTAACTAAAAGCAAAAAATTGAGCTGCATCAAAATAAATTCACAAATTTTAAATTAAATTTTTTTTTAAGTCTAAAATTTTCTGCCATTATTAAAGCTTTCTTATTTACCTGTGAAATCTTAAAAAAAAAAAAAAAAAAAAAAAAAAAAAATTGTTTTTCAAAAAGTCTATCAAATGAAATGTACAGAAATTCATGAATTCAAAAAAAATTTTTTCATTTGAAATTTAAGTTTTTTGAGGTGTTTTTTTCTTCCAAAAATCCTAAAATTTTTGAAAAATCTATATTTCTGCATAATTCTAGTGGTTAAGACTATTTCCTTATGAAAAAAAATTAATGTTATAAGAAATTTATACTTTTTAGGGATAGTTATTTGAAAAGAAAAAATCTTTCATTATATACAATTTATGTTTAATTGAATTTCAACAAAGAATTATCTGAAAATTGTATAAAGGCATTTCTTCTTCCATCTGGATTAGTTCCTACCAAATTGCATTTGAACATTACAACATGTATAGTTTCAAGTATTCCTATTTAATTTATACACAATTATAAGGTTTAAACTAACTATTCCAATTTAATAATTTATATGCAATTATATGGTTTCAAGTATTCCTATCTAACACCAATAATTTGCAAATAATTATATGGTTTCAAGTATTTCTATCTAACACCAATAATTTGCAAATAATTATATAGTTACATGTATTCCTATCTAATACTAATGGTTTCAAGTAACTAACCATAATAATCTTTAGTAAACTATCATGAGTAAGCTGGCAACCGTAGTTGAGGGCAACCAGAAGGCTCCCTCTTCAACAGCTACTACACCGAGGTGTAGCGAAGGGCGCTACTCCTTTTCCTGGATCGCTCCACTTTACCCTTGATATATACCTTATAATGCTAAGTGTTAAGCAAGGAGGTATCAAGTACCATTTTTTGAGTCTTTGGTATGACCCGACCTGGGATTGAACCCCAATCTCCCGGACCATTGGCGAACACTCTACCCACAAGGCCAATGAAATAATTTGTATCAAGTATTCCTATCAAATAGAAATAATTTTCAAACATCTATTTAACACTATAGAGAGAACCCAAAATAGATACTACCACACTAAGTAAAAGTGAACCTGGAAATAATGGCAATGGAGAGGTAAGTACATGCCTTACAACTAGATAAGGTTAGGGGTCATGCTTAGGATACCCGGGGGGGCCTTAAAAAAGTTGCTTCAATACAAATAATTTGCACACAGTTAAATGGTTTCAATTATTCCTAACTAACATTAATAATTCTATTTAATAATAATTATTTGATTACACATAGGGTTTTTACATATTCCTATTCAATATGAATCATCTTCAAACAGATCAATTTCACCTATAGATGAGCCTCTAACAGGTATTACCACTGTGGATCTGAGTGGACCTGGGAGTAATGGCCATGAAGAGGTATTCCTCACTCCCCACAGCTCTAGAACTGGAGCCTTACCATCAGATGCAGTTTAGTGTCATACCAAGGACACTCCTTTTGGGAAGCATCTTACCCCTTGCAGAGAATGCCATCAGTTTATTTTCAAGCCCTGCCAATAGGGTAGTATTTTGAACTTTTCATCGTTAAAGAGAAGGGACATTATTTCACGATAGATCTGTATTATTTTCCAATGCATTTATAAGATGCACAAACCTGAAGATCAGATATTTAGGAGTAAATATTGTGAATCCTCGTCCCCAAATTAGAAAAATAATGACACATTTAAAGCCTGTAAATAAATCAAGAAAACTGGTACAATAAAAGGGAAAAAAACTAGTCGGATTGCTTTTCTAGACATAAATATTGCAAAGCAAAATTAGGCAAAAATTAAATTAATTTAATTGAAGTCATAATGTCTAAGAAATTCATTCCTATTTCCTGTGAGAAAAATACTTGAAGAAAAAGTTAATAGTTAAATAACATGCAACAATTTGAGAGATTTCTCTTTTAATATCAGGTTGAAATTAGATTCTTATCTCTAGGGGGAAAATTTGCGGAAGCTTATAACTTTAATGTAGACTGATCACATTGTAATTATAATGACGATGTAACATTTGTTTACCATGTGGACAAATCCCACATTAAGTAGAAGGCATGTACTTTAAAGAACTTGAACTGTCAATTAATGAGATCAAGGCAGAGTTTAAATCTATATACAAATTGTTGGAACTAAAGTATAAAGAAAACAAACAAAAAAACGGTAGCCTTGTGTGCTGGTTGTAATTATTTATATATATATATATATATATATATATATATATATATATATTCAAGCTGGGATCGAAACCCAACAAACTTTATACCAGGAGGTGCCCGTGGTGTAATAGTTATCGTTGTAGGAAATGGACACGGCGACATAAGTTCAAATCCTGAACAAGACTGATTGCATTTCACATAGCACTAATACCCTTGGGAAAGGTATGAATCCTATCATTCTCCCTCCAGCTATGGGTAAATAGTAGGGCAGACTGGGTTGTTCAGCCTTGGCGAGGCGACTAGTCTAGGAGAAGGAAAACTCTGAATTCAAACCTGTTAAACTCCACTTAAAAATTGACCTTGTGTCATATCCTGCCCGAGCGGAGAGGTTGGTAAATATGATACCAACCTCTCTCTCGATATATATGAGGTGGGTACAGCAACAGCAATATTAACAGTAATGATCAAAGGATCTAATAATTCATGGTTTACATTGCCATACCATCTCCAGACAACTGATACTAATTATTTATTAAGTTTAGTTTGGTTGTGACACAAAGGTCAGACGTATGGAGACAGCCAGTGAGAATAAAACTCACAAACAATGATCAGCTATTCCAATTAACCATTATACCACATAAGGTCCCTAAAACAAGTGTTACTTAACTAACGTACAGAGTTTTAATAGAGCCCCAAGATAGAACGCGCGCTCGCAACAAGCAATGGTGCGAAGCTATCTTAAAGCTTGTAAATCTAAGTCGCTTGAAGAAAAAAGCAGAATTGAAAAGTTGCCCAGTTGGCTGGGGCTGTAGAATACACCGACTGCATCTCTGCAGAGGGGTAAAACCTCCTCCCCCAACGAGTGTCCTGGAAATGACACCAAACAATCTGATGGTGAGGTTCCAATAATGCTGGGGGAATGTGGAGCATCCATTCATTGCCATTGCTCCTAGGTCCACTCTGGCCTGGAGTGGTAGCACCTGATAGGGTCTTATCCATGGGTCAAATAGAACCAAACTGTGTACTTATGATAAACTGAATTGTTTGAAATAGAACTGTTTTGACATCATAAATGCATACTTATGCTAAACTGAACTGTTGGACTAAACTGAATAGCTTGAAATAGAAATGTTTTTGACAATTAAACTGTGTACTCAAGTTGAACTGATTATTTGTATAAAAATGGATTTGGCACTCAACCCAACATATAGTGCTTTTACTTTCTTTGAATGTAAAAGAGAAACAGTCTAGTTAATAAGTAACAGCTTTTAATTATAATAATGCAATTAAGATACGATGCTTTTAATTATAATAATGCAATTCCATTTAAAGAGAATAAGACTAGAACTCAAAATGTAACCAAAACTTTAATCAATTTATCGTTTATGAATTTAAAAAAAAAATTTAAAAAATGAAATTTAATTTCAACAAGAAAATCTTTTACAAAAAAAATTTAAAATTGTAAACAATAGTCTAACATTTCTTTGCCTAAAATAGAATAAAAATAAATAAAAGATGCTTGGACAAATATTCTATATCTTAAAAAAAAATCCTTCCATGAAATACTAGTTTGTTTTTTGTTTTGTTTTGTTTTAATTAGTCTAAGGGAGCTGTTCTTAAAATAGGTGATACTCACCACGGGAGTAGAAAGATCCAAGAGGGTAGTGAAGAAAAAGGAGGGTAAGACAATGTGGCACCGGAATCAAGACTGATTAATTTTAACAGCAGGTCAACCAGTATAGTTATTTTATGCCTAGAGGTTAGGGAATCATGTTCATTGTATGTTCCTATTTACAATTGTTATGTAGTTGTTTCTAAGGATTTTTTTCCACACTCCTATTATATAAAAATCATTTTAAAATAGATCTACTTGATCCCTAGATGGGATCCTAACAGGTACTACCACTCAGAAAGTAATGGTAATGAGGAAGTACTCTACACTCACCAGAAGAGGAGCCTCACCATCAGATGCAGTTTAGTGTCATATACAGGACACAGAATGGAGTGATTTTTTTTTTTTTTTTAAATAAAATCTAAAATCACAAATACTAAAAATGCTTGCTCTACAAAAAATAAAAATTATACACAAAAGCATTGTTTTATTTTATTTAATGGTCTGCAGTTATATGTCTGAAAATTTGTTTGTATCTTGGTGACATGATCTGGACCCCAGCTAGATCAGACAGCAGACACCACAGGGATAGTGATCATCACATCTTCAAGAGTAAAGACTCGAAGTAACTTACATCACAGAAAAATTAAATCCCAAGAAAGAGGTTTGTATTTGATTCTTTGTCTAAGAACTGTAAATTTAATTAAGTGCTGTTCCGGGGAGTTATTTCCCCTGGCTGCACCTTCTCAGAGGAAAAAGAGTAAGTTTGAGGTCATTACCAGAGGTGCCCCTACCCCTGCAAAACAAAGATTAATAAATTTTTTAAAATAGATAAATAAAAATTAAAAAATAAAAGGAAATGCTAACAAAGCCAAGCAATTTTTTTTAAATATCTTCCTGTTCAAGAGAAAGTCTTGGCATTATTTAATTCTGTACCATATCCAAACACTTAGGATTGAAAATGATATTTGCTGTGGGGTTGGGGCTATAGAGATGAGAGAGGCGCACCCTGAAAAACCTCTGGAACCACTGATCTCACAGTCTATCCTTATAGTTTAACGAGTTGGACACTTTGCCATGGTGCAATGGTTAACAAGCTAGTCTCACAATTAAATTACAAAATAGTAAGTTCAATAATCATGAGGTGCTCCAATTATATGGTTTCAAATATTCCTAATATAAATAATTTGCATACAGTTATATAGTTTTAAGTGTTCCGACTTAATACTAATAATTTGTACAGTTATTTGGTTTCAAGTATTCTAATCTAATACTTATAATTTGCAATTTATTAGGTTTCACATAATCCTATTCAATACTAATAATTCTTAAACAGATCTATTTAACCTCTAGATGGAACAGTAACAAGTACTACCACTCCAGGTCAGAGTAGACCAGAGAGTAATGATGGAGTACACCACACTCTCTAGATCTCCAGAACTGAGGCCTCACCACCAGATCCTGTTTAATATCATGCCCAGGATACCTTGCAACATTATCTGTGCTGTATACATATTGTTTTTGGTCTATGGACGAGAAATACAGGTTGTTTTTTGTTTTTTAATAACATTATGATTATTGCTTATTAGTAGTCAATTTGGCTTGGCTTAAACAGTAAATTTTAGTGCAAGAAAAATTATATTACATAGTGTATTATGTCTATCTTGTAAACATTGGATATTTTGGTTGTGTTTTATGGCATATCCACCCTTCTGGGTTATTAAATGACAACTCCTGTTATATATATATATATATATATATATATATATATATATATATATTACACAAAATTTGAAAGCAAATAGTTTGTAGGTAACATTATTTTTAAACAAGCCAAAGCTCATTTGTTTGCACACAGTTAAATAATTTTAAGTACAGTAAATGATTAAACATTTCAATTTGATCCATAGTTGGGACAATAACAAGTACTACCACTCTAGGTCAGAGTGGACCTGGGAATAATGACAATGGAGAAGTGTTCCCCCAAAGCTCTAGGAGCCTCAACATCAAATGGTTTAGTGTCATATTCAAAACACTTGTTGGTGGGATGGGGGCTCTTAACTTTTTGCAGAGATGCAGTTGGCGTATTCTACAGCCTCAGTCTCAGCCAACTGATCTTTATGGATGGGAGGTAGAGGACCTAAGACACAGCTATTTAGTGAAGAACAATAGTAGTGAAAAAAATATACTCTTGCAAAACATGCATCTTATTCATTGTCACATACAGTAAAGCCAGAGTGGGGGAACCTATAGCCTTAAGGTTACATGCAACATTCTAAATCATCAACTGTGGCCTTCCATAACTTAGTGGAAAGACCAATTAAAATTACTTACTTCCACTTTAGAACATGATACCCCCAATGCTTTCTTACCAACAAAAATAATAATAATAATAATAATAATAATCTAAAAAAAAAAAAAAAAAAAAAATAATAATAATAAAATAAAAAGACATTATTAAGTCAGTAAATTTTTTTTATTTCTTTTAAGTAATAATGATTAATTAAATTTGGACTAAGTTATTAGCTAAAAGTTTAAACTTTAGATTTAATTTGTAAACCTACAAAAAACTTATTGAGTGTGGCAGCTTTATTATTAACAGACAATAAAGTTCATTATGGCCTTTCAACAAGAAAAGGTTCAACAACTCAGCAGTAGAGAATAAAAACCAAATAACAATAAAGTCAATCTATCCTTACATTACAATAAATCTCATAATAGGACTGTTAGGGTCAAAAGTGATATAGGAGGATCATTAAATAAGTTTCCAGACTTTTTTCATATGGGCACTTTTATTGATAGTACACACGTGAAACTCTAGTCCCCTTCCAAGTAATCTCCTCTAGCTGCAATGCACTTGTACCATTCCAACAACTTCTGGAAGGCCCCATGGAAGTCTTCTTGTGTAAGCATGTCAATGACCTTCCTCACAGCCTCTTTCATCTCCTCAATCATCTCATAACGACAGCCTCTGAGCTTAGGAAATAACCAAAAGTTACAGGAGCAAGGTAGGGATTATAGGCAGGCTCAGGAACGGTCTTGTGGCCCATCTTGGTTAAATAGTCTGTGACAAGGATAGAGTTGTGGACTGGTACATTGTCCTCGTGGAAATGCCCCTACCCGATTTGAAGAGTGCTCGCCTCTTCCGACGTAATCTTTTCCTGAACTCCCTTAAAACCTCAACATAGTAACCCTAACCCTCACCCTTTGGGCAATCAACTCTGGTGTATTGACTTTCTTACTCCTCCCACACCTCTCATCATCCCTCACAGACTCCCTGCATTCCTTGAATCTCTTATGCCACACAAAAACTCATGCTCGATTCATGCAAGATGCTCCAAAAGCAGTCTGAAGCATTCCATACGTTTCTGTGGCAGCATTTTTTCCAAGTTGAAAACAGAATTTTATTGCATATCATTCTTCTAAAATGTCCTTACGTCCAGATTGCATTTTTGAAATTCACCAGCTGTGGCAATCAGGCTTTAGTAGGGTGTATTCCAATTGCTGCTGTAGCTGTTCATTTGAACCTGAAATCATAAAAATTGGTCAGTCATCTCATAAGATGTATAGCAATAACATACTGAATTTTCAAGAGTCTAAGACAATTTTAAATGCCTGTACAAAAAAGTCTGGAAACTTATTGAATGCACCACGTAATCTCCAACAAATTTCAACAGTTGGGCAATACACTTATTTTTTTAAACACTCAAAATTTTTATAAATTTTAAACAGAAAACACACACACACACACCCACCCCACCCAATAACCTTTAAAATTTCCCTGTTATCTTACTAGTACGTATCACTTAATGAATATGTTTTTTTTTATTCTTATTTTTTTACAGTTTATTATCAAAAATTTTTTAAATTATCTTTTCATTTTTATTTTTTATGCTGATAAATCCTGTTTCATCATTTAGAAACCCTTTCCTTTCAATTTTACTATCTTTTAAAATTTGCTGACCTCGCAACTTGTTCAGCAACAAACATTTTAATAACTATTACACATACTCATCCAAGTACATACATATACGTTTATATATATATACATACATACACACACACACACACACACTTGAAAATGACTTTGTTTGCCTTTATGTGATATCAACTATTGTTGGTTATTTAATGTGAAATCCTGTTTTTACATTGTAAACATTTTGTAGATACACACAGTTAAATGATCAAACAGTTCTATTTCTAATGATTCAATTTAGTATAAGTCAAAGTTAAATGATTCCAAGTATTGCTATGTATCACTAATAATTAAATTAAACATCAGTCATTTCTTTACACATAGTTAAATGCTCAAACAGTTCTATTTCAAACAATTCAATATAGCATAAATCATTTGTTTCCACTCAGTTTAAATGTCAAACAGTTCTATTTGACCCTTAAATAGGTCCCTATCAGAGTGGGCCTGGGAGCAATGGCAATGAAGAGATACTCTACATTCTCCAAAGCTCCAGCATTACTGGAGCCTCAGCCTCATCATCAGATTATTTAATGTCATAACAGGACACTCATTGAGAGTGGGGGTGGGTCTTACCCCTCTTCAAAGATGCAGTCAATGTATAGCCCCAGCCAACAGGGCTAAGTGAAAATGAAAAACATTAAATTCAAAGGTTGTATTTATTTATATATAGATAATATAACAGTGTTAAACATTCCATTTTCTTTTTTAAACCATCTTCAGGGCATTGTTGTTATGTGATGTCTCAAATGAAAAATTATTTTTTATTTGAGACATCACATATCATCATAAAAAAAGTATCACATTTATATTCCATATGTGATATTCTTTCTGTTCCCCCTTCAATTGAATGGTGAATGATCTTTGTGAGAAACTATTTCAATTCAAGAAAAAACTTTTATAAAGACTTTTCAAATATTGTAACCAGCATGAGGACAGAGGTCGTTTGAGTTATAACCAATGTTTCAAGTGGCACCAGCATTTCAAATAAGGAAGAACATCCTACAGAGACAATTCTAAATCTAGACAAACTTCTACATTAAAAATGATAACACTTAAGAAATTTTGGTCAAAGACAAACTCATCTTCCAGTTACCACATTCTTTGGATGAAAGATAATGGACTTCAGGCTGAAATGCATCTGTCACAGTAGTATTTCCAAACAGTCTTTATCACATGACAATCCTGGTTGGTCGGGTTTCATGGTATATTGACTATTGTAATTTACTTAATGCCAAATCCTCTTTATACATATATATTAAATATATATGATTTAGTTTGGTTGGGTTTTATGGCATATCAACCATTGCTGGTTATTTAATGATAAATGCTCTTTATACATATATATTAAATATATATGATTTGGTTGGGTTGGGTTTAATGGCATATCAACCACTGTAGGTTATTTAATGCCAAATGCTCTTTATACATATATATTAAATATATGATCTTAAAACACATTTTGTTGATAACATTTTTAAACAAGCCTGAGCTCATTTTTTTCCACACAGTTAAATGGTTTCAATTATTGCTATGTAACAGTCACAATTCAACATCAGTCATTTTTTTGCACACATTTAAATAGATATAAATGATATGTAAATATTAATTTGTCAGTAATTTTATTTTTAAATCAGTTGGAACTAATTTATTAACACATGTATATTGCTATTGTTTCTTTAAAGTTAAATGGTTTCATTATTGCTATCTAACACTAATATTCTACTCAATATTAATCATTTGTTTCCAAACAGTGAAGTGGTTACAAGTATTTCTATTTAACACTAATTATTCTATTCAACACAATTCATTCATTTACACAGTCAAATGTTACCTAGTATTGTTATGTTATGTAATACCAATAATTCAGTTTAGGCACACAGTTAAAGAGTTTCAAGTATTGCTATTTATTATTGATAATACATTTCAACATTATTCATTCATTTGCACACAGTTAAATGGCTATAAGTATTACTATGTATCACTAACAATTCAATTAAGCATCAGTCATTTCTTTACACACAATTAAATGGTCAAACAGTTCTATTTCAAACAATTCAATTTTGCATAAGTCATTTGTTTCCACTCAGTTTAGATCTCAAACACTTATATTCGACCCACAGATAGGACCCTATTTGGTGCTACTATTCCGGGCAACAGTGGATCTGAGAATGATGGCAATAAAGGGGTACTTCACATTCCCCAAAGCTCCAGCATTACTGGATCCTCACCATCCGTTTGTTTAATGTCATATCCAGGACACTCGTTGGGGAGGTCTTAACCCCCTTTGCAGAGATGCAGTTGGTGTATTCTATAGCCACAGCCAACTGGGGCGGACAATCCTGAGGTCAGGTATGCTTTCAAAGATGCCACATCATTACCACTCGCAAAGAGTAATAGAACAATCAACTCAGACTTTGTTCAATTGGCAAAAAGATGCATTGAGTGGCTTGAGATGTGCTTAAAACATCCAATAGAAAATGTGGCGATGTATAATATTTCTTTTAAGCTATTACTTTCCGTGAGGTTGAAGTAAGTACAAAATTGACACTAAGCCCAGGCAAGTACAATATTACATAGACAGCCATTTCCTGCAAACTCAAATTTCAAACCATTTGTTTTTCCCAACTTTAACTGAAAAAGCTCATTAGATATGATCTTTGAAAGGAACTGATATTTATTAGTTTACCAACTAGATAATTAAAATCTGGACATTAGTAGATTTTGGAAACACAAACTGACATTTAAAATCAGATCTGACTTGTCAATCTGTTTTAAGCTGAATAATACAAAACAGAGCAAGAAAGCTTTGTATACAGAATTTTCTCATTAATTTTACGTCAGATGTCAAATTCAAGTCCTAAGTTCAAAATATTCAGAACAATAATACAAACTCAGAACATACCCAACCATTTTGAATTGTATGGACTTAACAACCAATCAGACTTTATCATCATTTGAACAAAATCTCTCCCATGGAGTTACTCAGTCACACATGACTACATGAGATAGTGTATTGTGAAACCATCAGATTCACAATGTTTCACCACATAGATTTTTTTATATCTTGAACAGTTTTCTTTTTTTTTTTTTTTAAATAAACATTAAAATGAACCTTACAGCTCTTTTCCTGTGTCCAACTTCTGGACTTTCCTTAAACTCACTGAACATAAAATGTTTGACTACCAGGCAAAAATCTATGCTTTTCCTTCTTTGATCACTCAAGTAGTAAAGACATTAAAAAAAAATATACATTCTTGTCTGCTGACCTCTGATTATACTAGTTCTGAAGACTTGAAGATATTATTATTCTTTTTTGGTTTTTATTTATAAAAACTCAGGTCTATCAATATATACCCCACTGTCTACATTTGGCTACCTTTAACCTCTGTTTTTTCTCAAAACTAAAATTGCTATTGAAATACTATGAGATGAGATAAAGGAGAACAGCAGCTAGTAGAAATCTTGAAAAAGGATTCTGCAGACAGTTTAGAAAAAGTGAAGAGGACATAAATATCAGAGTGTGAAGTCTTAAGGGATGTACTGTGAAAAGAACCAAGGTGCTATTGTCCTAAAAACGCTATTTTCTTTTTAATGACCAGACACTTTCTAAACAGCCCTTTTTGTTGTTATAAAAAAAATAAAAATAAAAAAAGAGGCGACTTTATATCTTACTTCAAGCACTACATTATTTTTGGTATAAAATTTAAAAATACGTAAGACTTGGTGATGTTGACACAAAGATACCAACTGAATTATGTTAAAAAATAAATTAATGTAAAAATACTTCACAACAGGTTTTATTTTCAAGACTATGTAATTTCAAATCAATATTCCTTCTTTTTAACTATTCAACCCCTTTATTACTTTAAGTCCTCTTTAAGCCTTTGGGGAATGGTTATCAAGTGCTAATGGAAATATCCTCAGAAAAAAAAAATCAATGCTAAGCCAATTACTCACCAATCCACTTGAGATGAAGTCCAAATCAATAATAAACAGGTAAAAAAGGAAGAGAAAATCTATTCCTCCATAAAGCAGGTCCAACTAAATTTACTTGCTTCATATAGCCTGAATTTTTTAAAAAGCTGACTGAAATAGCTTATATATATATATATATATATATATATATATTTTAATGGATAAAAAAAAACTACACACACACGAGTGAAAAAACAAACATTTTTTATTATTGCCACAAACTTCAGTGGCTTGCACATATATAGGAGGTGATTATTTTCCTTGATAATTCTTATCAAAGTTCCTTTAGTTGATATCCTAATTTGTGCTTAATCTTTTGCAAATGGTTAGTAAGCAGTTATTTCAGCTTGAAAAAGGTCAAATTATAGATTGTGATTGTAGCTAATTAAGGAAAAGAAAATTCTCAGAAAGCTCCAATTTATTGGTATTTTTAAGAATTCTCTTTTTTAAAAATTATGACTTTTCACTACAAGTAAAAGAATTTTGAAAACTATAAACAAGGAAAATAATCACTTTCTATGTGTGTCTTAAACAATTGATGTTTCATTAAAAGTTGTGGCAATAATAAAAAATGGTTCAGTTTTTGTTTTTTCTCATCCAATATTGTATTGACCAACTAATCCTTTCAAAATTTTTGTTGGGAAAAAGAGCTACAACCCATTTTATTTGTTTCAACAGAGTGATTCTTTAATAAAATATAAGGAAATCCTAGCAAACCACACAAAAGATGAATGCAGGACTTTAAACAAAGAAAAGACCATCAGCTACAATAAAACCAAAATGTATTTAGATAGGAATGTTCACTCTATTTGAAGAATATCAGTTACACACACACACACACACACAAAAAAAAAAAAAAAGAATTAAAACAAGTATCTATATAAAGCCAGTGATAGCTTGCTTGATTGTATGCGTCATATGTGGGAGGCAAAACAGTAGAATCTGAAAGGCTCAATATCTGTCTTTCAGGTTAAATTGACTTGAGGGTGAATAGGTGATGTTCAATCTCCAAGGTCACGAGAGAACACCACTGGTTAATTTAGGATCTCCACTGCTATTACCAGCCAAAATGAAAAAGAGATAATGAGTTTATTACAGAAGTGGGTTTTGCCAGAGTAGGATCTTATATAAAAACCTGTTTATTCATGCTCTAATGGGAAAGACAATGTTTATTTAGAAACATTATCAACACAAAATCTTTTTTTTTTGGAGGGTGTACTTTTTTCATAATACTGTTTGCTATATTATCCTTAATGTCATCAAAATATATTAAAATTTACTCAACCTTAAAGTCTTTGTTATATTTTCCTGTAAGCAATGCTAGCTACCCCAGCTAGTTAGCAATCATTTTGGTCAAAATGAACACTAGACGTCTACTACTGGAAATCTAATTTTACTATAAGAAAGAACAATATTTATCATTTTGTTTTGTTATTTTCATCACTAAGTTTTAAAGATTATATTAACCTAAGTTATGTACTTCTGAAGCCTCATCCACAAGTTCTGCATCTTTCACCTGTTCATTGTCTTTGGTATTGCTACAATTTCATGATGAATAAAATCGTTCAAACCAAAGACTTGAGTCTTCAGGTATCATCAAAAGAAGTAATCACATAGGGCATGTCAAACCCTTGTGGATCATTTAATAGTGAAATTTGATTTATTTGTAAAATGTTTCAATTGCATTCATAACTATATTTTTAACATTTCACTGCAATCATTTCTTTTTAATTTGACTGTAATGTTTGTACAGTTATATGGTATCAAGTATTCTATTTAACACAAATAATTTATACACAACTATATGGTTTTAAGTAACTATTCCTATTTAATAATAATCAATTGTTTGCACACACTTATATGGTTTCAAGTATTCTTATCTAACACTAATAATTTGAAAGCAATTATATGGTTTCAAGTATTCCTATCCAGCACAAATAATTTGCACACAGTTATATAGTTTCAAGTAACTAATAATAATAATCCTTAGTATAGCTTCAAGTTACTATTCTTTACATAAATAATCTGCACACAGTTATATGGTTTCAAGTATTCCTATCTAATATCAATAATTTTCAAACATATCAATTTTAACCCATAGATGGAACTGTAACAGGTCAGAGTAGAATAATGCAATAAAGAGGTAATCCATATGCCTTCTAGCTCCAGAACTGGAGCCTCACCACTGGATGCAATTCATTGTCATACCCAGGACACCCCTTTTGGTAGGAGTCTTATTCCTCTGCAATGGCTGTCTAAGCCCTGTCAACAGGGCCAAGAATAAATCTAGTAAGAAAGCTATCTACTGGATGTCATCATGTCATGAGATAAGTTTCAATCACAATGTTTACCATTTCATGCCATAATGGCAAAGGAAAGGGTATGTCTGCCACAGCTCAAAGACATATCTCTCACCACAGAGGTAATTCTAAATCCAACAGATCATTCTACCAGGCCCTATTTAACAGTTGTATATAAATTTTATGTGCTAGGTGTAACAAATATAATGGGACAGAGATTATATCATTTTAAAATAAATACAGATAATCAAAATATTTTAATTGAAAATAAACTAATAATGATCCTATATTTATCTTGATAAACTTTTAATACATTTAATTAAAATTTTTTGCACACAGTAATATGATATTAAGAATTCCTATCTAATAGAAATAATTTGCACACAGGTGTATAGTTTCAAGTATTCCTATCTAATACTAATAATTATATGGTTTCAAGTAATTATTTCTATTTGATAATAGCCATTTGACCACACAGTTATATGGCTTCAGGTAACTAACCCCCCTTACAATAAACAATCAAATAATTTACACTAATATGGTATTAAGTATTCCTATCCAATACTAATAATTTTCAAAGAAGAAGAGACCTTAACAAGTATTACTATTTCAGTTCAGAGTGGACCTGAGAGTAATAGCAATGAAAGAGTGATTTCATACTCCCAGAGCTCCAGAACTGGAGCCTCACCAGCAGATGCAGTTTAGTGCCATAGTAAGGACACCTTTTCCTTTTTTTTGGTGAGTATCTCCCTGTGGGGGATACTGTCAGCATATTCTAAGCCCCACCCGATAGAGCAGGCTATATTTTCAAGTAGAGAAATCTCTTTTTAATTATTAAAACAAATATATACAAATATACCAACAATTATGTTGAGTGAAGATTAACCTGGTATCATACCACACTAGTGGTGTACAGAGAATTAAATTCCCTAGCAATGACTAACAAACTACCACCCTATAGTAGCTGTTTAAGTGTATATTTATTTTCATGGTTTGATATACAATGAAACTACAAAATTTGTGCATCAAGTGAGGATTCAGTTTCATTGTTTAATGGCATATCAAACTTTGTGAGTTATTTAATGCCAAAGCCATCCTTGCAGAAGGACAATAAGTAAAAGGAAGTAAAGTTGGCAACTGTAGTCAAAGGCGACCAGAAGGCTCCCTTTTCAATAGCTACTACACCGAGGTGTAGGGGAGAGCGCTACTCCTTTCCCTGGATTGTTCCACTTTACCCTTGATTTGTACCTTATAATGCTGAGTGTTAAGCAAGGAGGTATCAAGTACCATTTTTAAAGTCTTTGGTATGACACAACCTGGGATTGAACCCAGGTCTCCTGGCCCATTGCTGAACACTCTACTCACTAGGCCAATGAGCAAGAAAGACAGTAGTGGTGCTGTTTAACACATAGCTGTGGTGGGAAAAAGGGGGGTTCATATCATTACCAAAGGAATTTGTCTGAGAGTGAACAAAATAATGTGACTGGAGTTCAAGACTGCTATCCAGCACTTTAACCATGACACCACAGGGACTCCCCTAATGAGGATTGAACTCCCTTGCAATATTTTGAAAAGTTAAACTACTAGAGCCTGTTTTATCAAAGCAAATATAATCAAGTCTAAATTTTTTTTTTTTTTAAATATTAGAGGATTATTTGTTTTTAAGATTATTAAAGAGACACAAAATAATTAGCTTATGTCCTAATCTTAAACAAAGTCTAATTGTTAAGATTATTGCTATTTGAGCCTTTACTGTAACTACCTTCCTATATTTATCATTGGGATTTGGTGTATATCACACTAAGAGAGCAAGGCATAGATAGACTAAACTAAATGAAAACTACTCCCTCTTATCTATACAGGTAGACTTTTACTTTTAGCAAATAAATCTGGTTATAAAGTTATTAGTACACCTACCAGCTCTCCTTAGGATGACATCATTACACCTGTTCCACCCAATTGCTCTCAATCACACTTTCACTAAAATATGACAGCCGAAACCAAATTGGAACAGTTGCTTTATCATTTTAATTACAATTCAACTATACTTAAAAAAAAATTAAATAGAATCCATTCATACATCAAATTTCAATGAATATATATCATATTGCCATAGTTAAATCTGACAATCTATGAATATCAACTGTTTTAAGTTCACAACACTTTCTATCAAATACAAAAAATTATTTTTTGAAAAAAGGCACTAAATGTGAAGTACTTTTATAAAAAATATTAGGAAATTTTAAATGAGTAAAATATTCTTTGGAGTAGTTTCATCTGTCTAAATTATTTCGTTGTATTAAATAAAAGAGAGAGTTAAACGGCAGCATCTGTTCTCTTCATGGTGACTAATTTCAGGAATTGTAACTAACACTTGCTTTATTTTTTTTTTCTTTAATTATTGCATCAAATTTAACCATCCTTAAAAAGCAAATATGCATGCATGAAATTTCCATAACCAAATATCATACTGTGCAGTTAAAGATGGTGGAATGCAATGACAGTCTATAAATATCAACAAATTCTCAAGATTTTCTATTGTTTAAATTAACATTTTTTTTTTCCTAATACTAATTAAACAATGGAATTTTAACAAGCTCAGATAGGAAAAGAGTAACATTTATTCTTTTTTTTTTTTTATATTCTACCATGATTATAGAAGACTTTTCTTCTCAACCCCTAATGACATACTCATTCCAAAAACTGCTTTTATTGGCTAAAATTTTCAACACTAAAATTTGATTCATCTGAAAAGTTGTTGGTGCCATACTTTATTCTTAAGTCTGGTAAATTCTGAGACCAAAGAGAAAATTACCAACAAAATAAAAGGATCAGATCATTTTATCATCAGTAGAAGAAACTGAATAAAAAATGCCTCGAGTATAGAGTTACCAGTTAAATATTTAGAATTCAATTCTCCCTAATTCAAAAACTAATGTACAGATTCAGAAGAAAATTTTCTCCAAAAACATTCATTGTAGTTTTTTGTGATGTCCTAAATTATTCTCATTCCAATGTTTATGCTGGAAGACATCATTTGTCATGAATGACTGAATTATTCATACATCGATCTGTATTCTGTTTATGAATTCAATCAGTTGTCTGGTTTCTTTGTTAAATGGCATATCAACCTTGTTGGGTTATTTATTATCAAAGGCATCTTTGTATAAAGGAGAGTAGTGGTAGTATTTAGCCCAAGGGACATTAGTCTAAAAGTGAACATAACAGCATGACTGGAGTTTGAAGTTGCTTACAATGTTGTCGCAGTCTAGCCACTACATCATGCAGGAGCATTGGTTGACTAAAATCCTTTCAAATCACTCAAGTAAACAAAAGGAAATATGGGGAGAAGAAAAACAGAGATAATAATTTGGAAGAAAAAGGAAATTGAAAAGAATAAACATAAGAAGCTCTCGATAGTCAACAAATTCGGCAGATTGAATCCCTATGAAGATTAAAGGATTTTCAAACATAAAACTAGAAGTTGGTTGGTTGGTGTTTAATGGCAAATTAACCCTTGTGGGTTATTTAATGCCAAATACTATTTTATGTATATGATTTGTAAGTAAACTTCTTTTTTAAATGAATTTTTAGAGTGCGATACTAAAGCGAGTAAACAATTTTACTTGACGGTTTTTGTAGATGGTCTTGTTTCATAAAGTGGAAGTTGTGCTTCCAGCTTGATATCATCAAACCCTCTGATGTGATGTGGATGGTGGAGGCATATTTGACAGGTGAACAAAATTAACATTCATCACTATGGAATCAAAATTGGAAACAGAGAGGATTTAAGAGATTTAATTATCTTGTAAAAGTTAGTTGCAACCCAGATTCAAAGAATAAAAGTTGTATAGTTTAGAGGTGAGGGAACCTTAAAAATGAAAGGCTGTCTCCTTTCCTCCATCGACTGGACACTCCATATTTTCCTTTTGAGGCTTGTCAGAAGTAGAAAATGTAACATGAGAAAATAAATGCGAGTAGATTGGGATGGGAGTGACACTGCATTCTCTGGAACAAGGGCAACGGTTTATGAATAAAAAGGTGTTTTCCCCCTCCATTGACTTGACAAAGCCACTCCACACCTTTTAAGATTGGTTAGAAGAAAATCTAACACCGGAAAAGCGTTTTTGGTAACCAACATGCGAGTTCCTTCCACCCATTGGATCATGGGACAATCTTTTTCTGATGCACCCAAAAATATTACACTTATGTAGTTTAGTGGAACATAGTAATGAGAAACTTTACAAAAAGTCACAGAACCACAACAAAAGATTTACAGAAATATTAACAGTGACAAGTTGGGAAAGCTTATTATTCATGCAGAATTTAACAAGAACTCAAAAAGCCACACAAATTTCTTTTCTTCATACCAACAAGCAAATTACAAAAAGAAAATCACTCAAAATGAAAATTTATATAACAAACTCAAAGAATCTTAAAAAGAATAAATAAAAGATTGCGACAATTGTTCATCCCCAATGATTTATATATCTATAAAACAATGTGCTTATTATTATCATTCATTTTTGCTTAGTCTTTTATTTGATTGTTACTTTTTATTATGCTATTCTCATTTAAAACCCTTTTTATTATGCTATTCTAGTTCAAAACCCTTTTTATTATGCTATTCTAGTTCAAAACCCTTTTTATTATGCTATTCTAGTTCAAAACCCTTTTTATTATGCTATTCTAGTTCAAAACCCTTTTTATTATACAATTCTCATTTAAAACCCTTTTTATTATGCAATTCTCATTTAAAACCCTTTTTATTATGCAATTCTCATTTAAAACCCTTTTTATTATGCAATTCTCATTTAAAACCCTTTTTATTATGTTATTCTCATTTAAAACCCTTTTTATTATGCTATTCTAGATCAAAACCCTTTTTATATCATTCTAGTTCAAAACCCTTTTTATCATATATTTCATATCCTTCAAGTTTTTCATAGACAACACTTTAATTAATTCAGACATTGAACGCTTAGAACCAGAGTCTCAAACTAAAGATTCAAAAAGGCCATTACCTCTAGAGGGAGAGGCACAACGGGTTAAAAGTGAGATGAAGATGATTTCTATATAATGCTAATCTGTATTACAGCAGATAAGTTGCTTTTGTTTTTTTGAGTTTTTTTTTTCTTTCCCTCCCTATCAAAATGAATAAGTATAGTGAGATATGTTAATTGTTTTGTTTGGTGGCATATCAATCATTGTAGGTTATTTAATGCCAAATCCTACTTATAGACATATATATCAAATCCACGATTTATAAACACATTTTGTTGATTACACTTTTAAATGAACCTGAGCTCTTTTTTTAAATTAGTTTTTGCATTTTATTTTTCTTCCATTCTTTTTCTCTCTCTCATACACACGCGCACACTATGCAACCAGGTCTCACTACAGATAAAAAGAAATTATGCTATGATAACACAGAGCATTATTCAACCAACAGTAAATATGTTATTTAGTTTCTAAAAAGAAGAAAAAAATAATCCCAGAAATTCAAATACATCCTATCTTTTTTTTTTTTACAAGTAATTACTAGGTAGATAACACTATTCTCTCTTTCACTCACTATAACTTTTCCTACTTTAGTGTTCATCTTTTTCAACTTCCCTTTTTTTCTTCTAACTTATTCTATTTTTCTTTTACCCATATTTTCTTCTATTTACTCAAGTGATTTGAAAGGTTTTTAGTCAACCAATGCTCCTGCATTTTCAACTTGGCCACCCAATTGATACCCCCCCCCGTGATGTAGTAGCTAACGTGCTGGATTGTGACAACATGGTAAGTGAGTTCAAACTCCAGTCATGCTATTACATTCACTTCCAGACTAATGCCCTTGGGAAAGGCATGAACCCCTTTATTACCCTTGGCTATGGATTAAATACTACCACAACTGTTCTTCTACAAGGATGGATTTGGTATTAAATAACCTACCAAGGTTGATATGCCATTAAACAAAGAAACCAAAACAACTGATATCACCATCTTGAATCTATAAATAGAATCTGGATCCATATGTAAATAATCCAGTTATTTGTGACAAATGATGTCTTTCAGTACAAACATTGGAATGAGAACAATTTATTTGAATAATAAAAAATTGGATTAAAAATTTAGAGAATGTTACTGATTATGAAACACCTGAATATTAAGAATAAAAAAATAAAAAAATGAGAGAGGAAAAGTAGGATGGAAAAGAAGAATGTGAAAGTAGAAAATCAGGAGTGGGGGATTTCCGGTCAAAGATATGCATGTGTACTCACACACACACCCACCCACACCCACACCCAGAGTGTTCAAAATGAGTAATTTTAAGCTGTATTTACCAAGACAGAA
>OY757929.1:6920980-6943480 GCA_963585895.1 Sepioteuthis lessoniana | reverse complement strand
AGGTATGGAGCTCTGGGGAGTGTGGAGTCACTCTTTCATTGCCATTACTCCCAGGTCCACTCTGACCCAAAGTGGTTGTACCTGTTAGGGTCCTATCTAAGAGTCAAATAGATCTGTTTAAAAATTATTCATATTCAGTAGGCCCATGTGCAAAGAAATCAAGAAAATACACACAAAAAAAAAAAAAAAAAAAAAATGTAAATAAGCATGTGCAATGAAAGTTATTCCTTAACCTCTATGTATGAAATAACCCCAGATGGGTTGACATGCCATTAGAAAGAAATACCTTATGTTAAATCATATTCAATTTGAAAAAAATAAGGTATGATAAAAGTAATAAGACTGATTATTTAAATTTTTTTATCCAGATTGTTATAATTCTTAATTCTTTAATTAGAGCAAATAGTTTTAAAATATCAAATATAGATTAGAAAATAGCCAAACAACTCAAGTCAAAAGGACTTTGTAACTTTCAAATCATTAACCTAGATTAAATGAATATTTTCAAAATCATTATAAAAAGAAAAAGCCATATTTTCATTTCATTATTGGTCAGGTTTCTATCTGTTTTCCATATCACATTGCACTTCCATTTCATTCTTGATCTCACCCTTCATAGTTGCTCAAATCACTAGACAATTTCATCTTCCATCATCGTGGAGGTCTTTCGAGTGTTTGAACCCCAGTCTCCCAGACTATTGGCGAACACTCTATTCATTAGGCCAATTTCACCAATGTGTCCCAGGTTGTCATACCAAAGACTCAAAAAATGGTACTTGATGCCTCCTTGCATTATAAGGTACGGATCAAGGGTAAAGTCGAGTAATCCAGGGAAAGGAGTAGCGCCCTCCCCTACACCTTGATGTAGTAGCTATCGAAAAGGGAGATTTGGGGTCACCATCAACTACAGTCGCCAACTTTACTTACTTTTAAGCATAAAATACTTTTTAGAAAAATGAAAAATTATTTAATTCGGGGAAAAAAAAAGAACTAAAAGTTACACTGTGATGTTCATTTTTTTTTTTAGATGTTACAATAAACAAAGAAAACTTTCAGATTAAAAAAAAAAGTTTCCTGTGAGAGTAATTTAGTTTTGCATCCATTCAATTTTAAAAAAACAAAAAAAGTTATTTCATTCAATTCTTTTGATTTTCAAAATTTTAACAATGTTTTATTCTAACCAGGTAGTTTGCACACATTATGAAGTGATATTTTACATAATCTCTATACCCAGGCAATGCAGGATAGCACTACTAGTAATTAAAAATATTTTTATTTATACTTTTTCTTTATCTTAATTTTGGTTCCTTGTCATTGCAAACACAACAAGAAACAGTTCGTATAAAAACAATAAATGATAAACTAAGATAAAACATCAAATAATAATGAGGGGTAATTATCGGAGGTGAATGGTGTAATGGTTATTATCTTAGGAAATTATGTTAATGCTCTTTAGAAAACCATCAATCCCTCTCTTCTCTCCCCGTCTATGGAGAGAGAGAGAAGTTCGGCAAATTGGGTTCTTGAGCTTTGATAAGGTAACCAGTTCATGAGACACAATTGCGTTTCAGAAATTTCTTTTTTATTTAATTTTTTTTTAAATTTAAAAAAAAAAAAAAAAAAAAAAAAAAAATGGAGGGTGCAATTTTCACAACCTATGCATTTTTTTAAAACAATTCCAATGCATCATACAAAATTGTTTTTTGGGGTTTTTTTTTTTTTTTTTTTTTTTTTAAACAGTTCTGATGTGTCTGTAAAATTGTTTACTCCCATTAAAATTTATATGAATATATTTACCATTTCTTTATAGAATTTGTCAAAGATTTTTTTTGTCCATCTCTTACATAACTCAAAGATGACTACATATGGCCATGAAATTTTCTATATTGACTAATGAGACCACCAAAACATATTTTTAGTATATTATGGAACTTTTTAAGAAGCTTTCAGGAAGAAGTTTAATTTACAATGCAAGTATAGAAATTGACTGGATTCAACCTATGTCTGTCAGGTTGGCAAAACCAAATATTTTTGTTCAACCATACAAAAGAGTCATTTACTAAGTTTAGCACAAGGCCAAAAGTATAGGGAACTCAGTGAGAATCAAAATCACTAACAATTATCTACTAGCCTAACTTAATAACCATTGCACCACAAAAATGTCTATAGAGTAGATGTTGACCTTTCTTTGGTTATTAAAAGAAGAAGAAAAAAATAAATCAAATACATATAACTTTGAAATTGTGTTTTATTTGGCAATGGTAAATAGGAGGAGGAGGGATAAATACATACCTCTTAATGTTCAGGGTCATGCACTTAAAAACCTGCCTTGTAGGGTGGGTTTTCGAGTAGTTTATATAATTTAATGATTTAATATAAAAACAAAATAAGACTTGAGTTTGTTCATTGAATTCCTATTAATATATTTTATGCTTTTGTCAATTGTTCATTTTCTTTAATGACATAAAAAAGAAAGAAAATTTTCAAAAAAGTCTCAAACTGCACATATTCACCAACAATAAAGTACATATGTATTGTATGAGTATCAATCTTAAACCAACTAGCAAAGTCACCGAGATATAATGCGTCACGTTTGACACGTGTGTCACTTGTTGGCCCTCTCTACTATTGATTAGTCCATTTTGGTTTCATTCAGGTGTTTATTAAATTGTACAGTAGTATATAATAATGCCAACAATTATCTTGACAACATAGAAAACAGAGTAAATCAAATGTTGCCAACTAAATGCAAGCAATTCTTTAATCTATATATATCAAATTCCCTTATTCTTTTTTTTACCTTAGACAAAAAAAGCCTTGGCCGTTTGTTTGCTTGTGTGCATATAATCAAATTGTAAACAAGACGTTCAATTTGATCTTTATTTGACAGTAGACAAGACAAGTATATAGGTAGCAACATACCAGAACATCTCTTGCTATAATTCACTAAATGTTTTTGTCTATCATTGAATAACTCAACGACAAATAAAGCTTTACCCACCAAGTTTTTTTAGGGTTCCTAATGGGACCTCAGAGCACTTTTTAAGCACACCCCCATTACTTCTTATTGGTCAAATCATCTGATGATTTTCACATCACTTGCTACAATACACTCATCCCATTTTCAATCTCACCCTTCTTCTCCATCTTGGCCCAAATAGCTTGATAGTTTTATCTTCACATCATTATGGAGGTCTTCAGAATGGTCATTCCTTGTCTCTTGAGTACCACTTAACAACTGCATGGGTCTACTTATTGTCTGCAAACCTTGCAATATGTCTGGCCCAGCAGAACTTGTTCTTTTAATATCATATCCTTCACTCAGATCTGCTCCAAAATTACCTCACTTCAGATGTGCTAATGTAGCAACATCCCAGCATCGATATTTCCATAGTTTTCTGTGTCATTACTAGTCTCTTGTTCTTTTTTCTGTGTGGTAACCCGCATTTCATTAGTGTATAACATCAGAGGCAAAAAAAGAGATTGGCATATAGGGTCTTGTCTAGCTTTGCCTTCAACACACTTTTTATCACAGTAAATGCCTTCCCTCCTGATCTTATTCTCCACAAGATTTCCATAGCTCTTGAAAAGTCCAAAATTTCCAGGAGTTTTTAGAGAAGAGTTTGATTTGTAATGAATATATTATGTTAGACTAGAACATTATTTTGTGTCTGCCAGGTTAGCTAAACCAAATCTTTATATTTTTGTTTAATAATATACAGTAAACATCAAACTGAAAATGTCCTGATCAGAAACTAGTTATAATACTTTTCCTGATTACCAAATAATTTTTTTTTAAACATAGTGTTTATATTTGTAGTACAAAGAGACTTTATGTGGTATAATGGTTAGCAAGTTAGACAAATACACCATAATTACCGACTTTGATTCTCACTGAGTACTCCATACTTCTGGCCTTGTGCTAAATTAACTAATTAACACTGTGCTAATGTACTACACATTGTAGTACAAGTGGGGGCACATTTAGCATAACAGTTATCATTGTAGAAAATGGAGTTGGCAACACGAGTTCAAATCCTATATGAGACTGATTCTATTTCACTTTGTGCTAATGCCCTTGGGAAAGGCATGAATCCAACTATTTCCCCACCACTAACAATGAGTAAATAGTAGAGTGGACAGAGTCTTGGTTAGGCATCAATTTTTAAGTGAAGTAAACGTGGTTTGAATTTAGAGTTTTTCATTCTGCTAGACTGGTTGCCTTACCAAGGTTAAAGAACCCAATCTACCCTACTATTTACTCAAAGATGGAGGTGAGAACAAATGGATTCATGCCTTTCCTAAGGTCCATTGGCATAATGGTTAGAGTGTTCACCAATGACCAGAGAAACTGGGGTTCAATCTCAGGTTGAGTCATACCAAAGACTCAAAAAAGGGTACTTGATGCCTCCTTGCTTAAGATTCAGCAGTATAAGGTATGCATAGAGGGTAAATAGAGCATTCCAAGGAAAGGAGTAGCACCCTCCCCTACACCTAAGTGTAGTAGCTATTGAAAAGGGAGCCTTAAGATCACCCTCAACTATGGTCAGCCAACCGAAAAAGACATCGACACGCAGCTAACAAAGACATGGACAGCTATCAATAAGCTATCGATCATATGGAAGTCAGACCTGACCGATAAAATGAAACGCAGTTTCTTTCAAGCAGTGGTTGCATCGATACTGGTATATGGATGCACTACTTGGACACTAACAAAACGGCTGGAGAAAAACTAGACGGCAATTACACAAGAATGCTATGAGCAATACTGAACAAGTCCTGGAGGCAACACCCCACAAAGCAGCAGCTATACGGCCACCTACCTCCCATCACGAAAATTATCCAAATTAGACAAACCAGACATACAGGACATTGCTGGAGAAGCAGGGACAACCTCATAAGTGATGTACTCCTATGGACCCCCACATATGGCCAAGCAAAAGCAGGACAGCAGCTCGAACATACATACAGCGGCTATGTGAGGATACAAGATGTAGCCCTGAGGACTTGCCAGAAGCGATGATCGATAGGGAGAAGTGGCGAGAGAGAGTCAGGGATATCCGTGCTAGCAGCGCGACATGATGATGAGGATCATCATAAATACAAAAAAGATAATAAAAAACATTTTAATATTGTTCAAATTTGATTGAGTATAAATCATATGTCAACTAGTCTAAGATCACCCTCAACTATGGTCAGCCAACTCAACTTATTTATATGCATTTGTCATAAACACAAAAAAGATAATTAAAAACTTTTTATACTGTTCAAATTTGATTGATTGATTCTAATCACGTCAACTAGTTTAAGGTTATTCTATACCAAGAAGTTAGGGAACTGAGTTCATTGTACATTCACATTATTTGTGTCGTCGTTTCTTAAATTTTTTGTATTGAATACAAATCGTTTTTAAACAGATCTATTTGACCTATAGATGAGATCCTAACAAATTTAAGTGGACCTGGAAGTAATTGCAATGAAGGGCTACTCATCACTCTTCAGAAATGGAGCCTCACCATGAAATACAGTTTAGTGACATATTTTAAAATTTTTTACATGAAGTATTGTTATAATTTCTTAAACTATTTTTCTTGCTTTTAAAAAAGTTTCACTTTTGCTGTTTTTTTTTTTATAATTTTTTTTTTTTTATTGTAAGGTCCAGGTTGTTTTTACACTCTACAACCATTGAGCAAGCAGCATGGATATAAAAAAATCTCATTGTGAGTTGATTTTTGTTTTATTAATTTCTAATTCATATTGCTTGCGTAGTAGCTATAAAATGCATAAATAACTTGTTTGCAATAAAAAATGTAAAGAAAAATGAGCCAGGAAAAAGAAAAATCATTTTTTAAATTATTTATAAATTTTGTGTATAAACATAATAATATGACCTTTCAGAGAAAGTCTAATCATTGCTTCTTATTCATCTTTGGAAAAGTAATGCATTCTTCCTTCTGTCATCATCACAAAATTTTCTTTACAACACACACACAAAAAATTTAAAAAAAGTGATAAAAGTTGTTAAAAAACTAACAAGAGTTTATTATTAATTTTTACTTTCTATTTTCTTTGATCTTTTAATTTTAGTTGCTTTTTTCACAACTCACTTGGGTCATTAATTCTACAACAACAAGGGTCAGTGTATGTCCAAGACTAGAACTCACATCTCATTTTGCTTCAGTAAAGGTTGGTCACCCATACCAACTGTTTTATCAACTATGGTACAGAAGCCATTAGTATTACAGAAGCCTAAAAATCAAACTTATAAACTCATCCCTTACTTCATCTCTCAATCAGCCATGGGGGTGTCCTCGTGGTGTAATGCTTAAAGCTCTAGACTGCGGAATCATTCACTTTCAGACAAATACCCTTGGGAAAGGTATGAATCCCCTTATCCTCCCAGCTATGGGTTAAATAGTACCACTACTGTTGTTCTAGGAGAATAGCTTTGGCATTAAATAACCTACAAAGGTTGATATGCCATTAAACAAAAAACCAAACCAATCAATCAGCCATGTTTGTTTATTCCCCCCCCCCATACAAGTGTTAATAGCATATTATTTTATTACTGAACTTTAACTGAAGTTAAGCTGGTAATTTTTTTTTAATGTCATAAGTAGTAATTTTCAGAAAGATATTCATATATATTAAGAATATATAGAATAGTAACTATCATTTTCTTCAGAAATAAATCATACAATACTGAAACAATACTTAAAATAGGACTTTTCCATGAGTAATACAAGCATTTAGGTCAATGTGATGACAAAATAACTGAGTTACAACACTAATATTCTAACTTACTAATAATACTATCTTATCAAGACTGATATAAATGAGAGGCCATTGTCTAGAAAAGAGCAGCATGCAACTAAAAGCAGATAAAGACTATTAAATCAATAAGTCATACCTTCAGGAGAATTCACATAACTTATTATTCTATTATAAGTAATGCTTTGAAAAGTTAAAAATATTCTAAAATATTTGTGTTATCATTATCAAAGTTATTTTATTAGCATTCAAGTACAATATGACCTTGATTTTGATTTTCATATACCATAAAAAAGGAAATAAAAAGGTTTATAAAAGAAAAAATAAATGACAAGAATTTCTTGTGTTTCATATTATATTTTCCCTATAAAACACTTATAAATCATCTTAGATACTGTCAGCTAAAGGATTTTGTTAAATTTGTACTATAGGGTAAATTTTTTAACCTCCCTGTAATAAATGCTTATATTATTTTGATTGATTTAAATGACACGTCAACCCATCTCGGATTATTTTATGCCTAAAGATTAGGGAATCATTTTTGTGTAATTATTTCTTAAGAGATTTTTTAATGCACAGTTATATCAAGTATTCCTATCTAATACAAATAATTTGCAAAGAGTTATATGGTTTCAATACATATACATAATAATATGGTTTGAAGTAACACTTTCTATTTAATAATAATCATATTTGAAAAGCAATATAACTATTGTTTCAAGTGACTAATAATAATCTTTAATAAACAATTATAGCTCCAAGTAACATTTTTTATATACATAATTTGCACTTAGTTATATGGTTATTATTTAGAATATTTGGACTATTGACCTCATCATGAGCGGGTATAAGTGTTATAGTAAGTAGTCCTTGTTATTCTTGTTGTTGAGATTGAACCTGTAACCTCCAGATGATTTTACTCAGCAGCGCCATATTCCTATCCAATACAAATAATTTTCAAACAGATATATTTGTCCCATATATGGGACCCTAACATTGTACTATGATTCCCAAAGCAGAGGGGACCTGGAAGTAATAAAAACAAACGAGTACTCCATACACCCCAGAGCTGGAGCCTCACCATCAAATGCAGTTTAGCATCATACCTAGAATACAGTCTATCTTTTTTTTAGGGGAAGGGTTTTACTCCTTGGCAGGAAATACAGTCAGTAGATTCTAATCTCTGCTGAGAGAGTGTTCAATTGTTTGGGGTTTGAAGAAAGGTATTAATAATATCCTTACATAGACAAACATACACCAATACATTATGCTGACTACAAATGCTACTATAAACAAGCCTTTAAAACCTAATTTCAAAAGATATACTGATGTCTTTTAATCATTGCAACAATTAGTGTAATAAATTTATCTGAAAATATTAACTATTATAGGACAGAAATATAATACTACTACTGTCTAGTAATATTGATTGACTGATTTAATGGCATGTCAATCTGTCTAGGGTTATTTTATGCCTAGGGTTGGGTTTGGTTTTAAGGCATATCAACCATTGTAGGTTACTTTATACCAAATCCTCTTGATAAATATATATTAAATATACATAATTTGTAAATACATTTTGTAGATACATACAGTTAAATGATCAAACACTTCTATTTCTAACAATTCAGTTTAGCATAAGTCAATAAAGTCAAATGCTTTCAAGTATTGTTATGTATCACTAACAATTCAATTAAACATCAGTTAAATATATCAAATAGTTCCATTTCAAACAATTCAGTTTAACATAAGCCATTTCTTGGCACTCAGTTTAAATGTCAAACAGTTCTATTTGACCCATAGATAGGACTCAATCAGGTGCTACCACCCCAAGTCAGAGTGGACCTGGGAATGAAGGGGTACTCTGCATTCCTCAAAACTTCAGCATGACTGGAGCCTCACCATCAGATTGTTGAGTGCTATATCAAGGACACTCATTTGGGTAGGGGTCTTACCCCTCTGCAGTAATGGAGTCTGTGTATTCTACAGCCCCTCCCCCCAAATTTACTTTTTTGGGGGGTAGTTGTTAAGAGTTTCTCTCTCTCCTTACTCATGGCTCTATTCAATAATTTTTTAAACATCTCTATTTAACCCATAGATGAGATCCTAACAGGTACTTCCAGTCCAGATCAGAGTGGACCTGGGAGTAATGACAATGCAAGAGTACTGCACACTCACTAGATCTCCAGAACTGGAACTTCACCATCAGATGTAGTTTAGTGTCATACCCAGGACACCTTTTTTTTTTTCTTTTTTTGAGTGGAAGATATCTTACCCCTCTGCAGAGGCTACAGTCAGCATATTCTAACCTCCCACCTTCCTGACAGAGTAAGTTTTCTTAATTGGATTATTATACTATAGATATGGTAGTTCAACAACAATTGTAAAATATGATATCAGTTTTTATCAGGCCAATACCAACACAGAAACATGTCAACCACATATTTTTATTGTTAACTACTCAAACATGATGAATTGCACAAGAAATTTATAGCTTTAGTAAACCAAGAAAATCTTGCAATATGACCATGTAAATCTGACAATACATTTCAGAGAAAAATCATTAAGCCAGAAAATTTAACCTCATTCTTTATACCCTTCAGACATCATACATTTGTATTTTCATTATTGGTTTGTTTTATTTGCTTTAATGGCATATCAATCTTTGTGGGTTATTTAATGCTAAACCAATCCTTGTAGAACATTAGTGATAGTATTTAACCCATAGAGGTGGGGTTATGGAGGTTTATACATTTCCCAAGGGTGTAAGACCAAAGTTGTATTCAAATAGTCCAGCATATTAGCCAATACACTATAGAGATTCCCCCTATTATTATTGGTTTAAAAAAAAAATCACTAAAACATCTTTAATACCGGGACATTTTGAAATAAGATGTTAATTTAGATTTCAGCTTTATTTTCATTAGAAAGAAAGAATGAAAAAATCTGTAATGAATGAAAAAAAAATAATTATGACAACAATATATGCCACTGATTAATAAAACTTAACTTAATTTCATTTGCAGCAGTTTATAATCAAATTTTTAAAATTATTGCTTTCCAAACAAACAAATACTTCAGTAATGATTAAAAACAAATAAACACCTTATTAGCAGGGCTTAGAATATACTGAGGGTGTAAGGTACCCACAAAAAACTATGTTCTGGGTATGACACTAAACTTTACCAGTTTTGGAGCTCTGAGGAGTGTAAAGTAACTCTTCATTGCTGTCACTATTAGGTCCAATCCGTTCTGGAGTAGTAGTGTCTGTTAAAATTCCATCTATGGGTCAAACAGATCTGTTTAAGAATTATTTGCATTGAATAGGAATACTTGAAAACATAACTAAGTGCAAAAACTCTTAAAAAACTATTTAAAAATGTAAATATAAATATACAATGTACACAATTCTTTAACCTCTAAACACACACGGAAGTAAATAATGGAAATAAATCTGACAGTATGAAGAAAATAGAAAAACAAAGTTATCCAAAAGTGATGATTTTATTATAATGGAAAATCAATGTTGAAATGTTCAGTTTTAATAAACCCACATCAGGTCCATCAAAACCGAAACATTTTAATGTTGACTTTCCCATATAATAAATTCCTCACTTTTGGATACTTTGTTTTTTTATATATATATATATATATATATATATATATATATATATATATATATATATATATGAATAACTGATATAGTCTAGTTCTTTTCAATAAAATTCAGTACAAACAAGACTTCATAAATGTTTAAATTTTTGATAGATCAATTTTAATGGCATGTCAACCCATTTAAGGTTATTTTATGCCTAGAGGTTAGGGAATCCTGTTCATTGTACATATTTGTGTGGTTGTTTCTTAAGATTTTTTTTTGCACACAATCCGATCAATTATGAATAAATTTTAAACAAATCTATTTGACCCATAGATGAGATTCTAATAGGTACTACCATTGTAGGTCAAAGTGGCCCTGGGAGTAATAAAGGGGTACTCCACACTCTCCAGATTGGGAGCTTGATCATCAGATGCAGTTTAGTGTCATACCCAAGACAACTTTTTTTTTTAAGTGGGGGGGGTCACCTCAGCAAGGATACAGTCTTGGTATAATGGTTATCAAAATAGGTGAGCAGACCATTGTTAATGAGTTTGATTCTTACTGGGTGCTCCATACTTTTGACCTTCTGTCACAAGTCAGTCAAGCTTATTAAATAACAAGTAAATGAACTGAGCCAAAAGAGTAAGGTCATTTCATTACATGAAAAATAAAAGAAAAATAAACTAAAACTCCATCCTTTTCTATTCAAGATTTTCAATGTTAATTTGTTAAACCTGAATGAGTTAAGGTTTGGTTTGATTTCTTTGTCTAATGGCATATCAACCTTTATGGGTTATTTGATTCCAAATTCATCTATGTAGAAGAACAATTGTGGTACTATTTAACCAATAGCTGGGGGGGGGATAAAGGAGTTCATGCCTTTCTAAAGGGTATTAATGTGAAAGTGAAAAAATTGGATGACCCAAATTTGAACTCACTATGATGTCACAGTCCAGCAAGTCAACCCCTACGCCATAGGGAATCCAAATAAATTAAGGCAGAACTTATTATAAAGCAAGATTAAATAACAGCCTAATAACAAAAGGGTTTCTATTAATTTGAGTCGTCATCTGAAATCTGATGATGAAAATGTCAGTACACTTAATATGAAACTGAAATTGATAGTGTACAGAAAACCACAGGTTGAATGGTGAAATACTACAGTCCCTTTGAACTTGTGTGATTGAATGTTACCCAGTTAAAATTAGATTTTGCCTTTTAATTGTAAATAACCTCAACAAATCTCAGTTATAAACAATAAAGTTTACACAGTATTATGATGACATTTTTATAGTTAGCACTTACATGAAGATTTGGGAAAAAAAACAACAAAAAAAAACTATGAGATCGATAAATACCAAAAGCAACATTCCACAAAACAGCAGCTGTACGGCCAACTACCGCCCATCTCAAAGACAATCCAAGTTAGATGAACAAGACATGCAAGATACTGCTGGGGGAGCAAGGATAATCTCATAAGCGACATTCTACTATGGATCCTTTCACACAGATACATAAGTATAGGACGACCAGCTAGAACTTATTGACAACAGCTCTGTACAGATATGGGATATAGCCTGGAAGACCTGCTGGAAGTGATGGATGATAGAGATGGATGGCATGAGAGAGTTAGGGAAATCTACGCAAACAGCACAACATGACGATGTTTCATCCATGTAACGACGGGCAATTATTTTTACTGTGTTCCTTTGGCCAATTTGGGCTTGAAAAAAAATTGAGGATTAAAGTTAGAATCACACAAATATGGTAAAAGCAATATTTGATTAGTTGATTGATTGATTGATTTTAATGGCATGACAACCCATCTGGGGTTATTTTATGCCTAGAAGTTAGGGAATCAGGTTCATATATTTTTATGGAGTTGATTTTTAAGGGGTTTTTTTGCACAAAGTCCTATCAAATACAAATAATTTCATCTATTTAACCCATAGATGAGATCTAACAGATATTACCACTCCAAATCAGAGTAGACCTGGGAGTAATGGCAATGAAGAAGTAGTCTACACTCCCAAGATCTCCAGAACTGGAGCTTGATCATCAGATCCAAGACACTCCTTTAAGGATTCTTACCCCTCTACAAGGGATATAGCCAACATATTCCAAGTCGCACCAACAGAGGAATTGGTTAGTTGATTTTATAGCATGTCAATCCTTGTTAGGTTATGTAATGCTGAAGTAAATCTTTTTTCTTTTCCTTTTTTCAATTAAAACCAATAACCCCTACCACCATCACTTAAATCCACATCTACCTCCTCACTATTTCTTCTCTTATCTAACTCATCTTTAGACCCTCTCTTTCCCTCTTTATACCTTTATTTTCTGTTATTTTATCTATTTCTTCAATTGCTTAAATGTAGAAAAACCCAAAAAACATTTAGTCTGAACAAATTGTTGAATAAAACATTACTACTAAACCCATTGTAAGTGTCTGATTTATCCCCCTTTCCACTTATTTTTATCATATAAAAAAAAAGTAAAGACCTTAGTCGAGGGTGACCTTTACGATAGTACTACACCAAGGTGTAGGGGAGGGCGCTACTCCTTTCCCTGAATTGCTCCACTTTACCTTTGATCCGTACCTTATAATGCTGAGTGTTCAGCAAGGCGGCATCAAGTGCCATTTTTTGAGTCTTTGGTATGACTCAACCTGGGATTGAACCTAGGTCTTCTAGGCCATTGGCGAACATTCTAACCATCATGCCAATGTCCAGTACATTTTATCATATGGTTTCAAATAATTAATCTAATAAAATGGACATTGTGTGTGTGTGTGTGTGTGTGTGTGTGTGTGTGTGTGTGTGTGTGTGTGTGTAACCAAAACTATATCCTTTAACATCATGATTCCCAAATTTATCTAGGTTATTTCTCAATGATTATTAAATAATCATGTGTGGACCAAAAAGTCCTTTGGTACCAACACATCAACCATCACCATGTGAGCAGAGAACAATGACAACTGGCATCTCACCCATACCCCAACATCATTTTGTCTCCTCCTTTGAAAATCTCCAGAGAGCCACTCTCAAAGACAAAAGGCACAGGAACCATAATACTATGCCATCAAACCCTGACCCTAACCTTCAGCTACTGTAGCCAAGCCTGCCTGTTCCACAATGGCCATATCAATCACAAGAGTGCCTGCAGTTGGCATGGACCAACCTCTTCTTGATCTTCATTTCACAAAGCCAAACAACGTATTAGTATCTTATTAATGATGTCTCTAAATCCAGCCAAGTTAAATTTGCCTCAAAATAGCCTATGTTATTCATATGTTTGAAAATCCTGCAATGTGTGTTATATATCACCAAGAAATAAAGGTTTACATAGTGTATGGTGTGGATGAGTTACAAACTTGGTTTAATAAATAATTACTTGGTGTTATTGATTCTTAATATTATTGTTTTATTCTTAAATATTAAGAGCAATCCTATATATAATTTTATATAGAAATCAATGAAATAAAAATAAGTCATCTTTTTATATGAATTCTTATTTAGACTTTTTCAAAAATCTTTCTTATTGAATATGATATTTTACTACAGTAAAACTTGAATACTTGTACTCAGAAGATGAATATATTTCCTAGAAAAGATAATTTACTGTTATAGGGCCATAGATTCTCATGACTTCTCAGACTGGTCGACAGAGTAATGAGTAATACCCAACAGTTAGCCATGAAACAGTCCAGTGATTGTTATAATATTAGAAAATGTAATTCCCTTTTCTATGGTTGATAGATTTTGCATTATTTGGATGTAAAAATGGAGAGAGAAAAAAAAAGGTTAAAGAAAAGATGAGGTTCCCTTATATCAATTCATCAGGGTTAAATAAAAGAAAAAGGGTTTCTTCATCTCCAATCCTTTTACTCACCCCCCCCACTTCACCAACAAAGTGATTATTGTAGCAGTCAGCTACATTTACTAAAAACAAATGTTCAGCATTCAAATAGATAGACACAAATGAATGCTCCCCCATGATTTCTTTTAACAACAAAAGCTTTTTTTGCAACTTTTTTTTTTTTTTTGTCTTTGTGGCAATTCAAAGAATACTAACAGAATTCATTGCTTCACTTCTGGTCAAGATACAATGAAAGCACCATTTTTGCTACCATCCAAGTTGAGCAGCAAATAAGCCATTTCAAGACTTCTTTTTCAGTATGTCAACCCTTGTTGGATTATTTAATGCTGAAAACAGACTTGTTTTTACTTTATGGTTTCAACTAATAACTAATTATTCTAATCATTTGATAGTTTCAAGTAATTATTTTTTATATTAATCAATACACAATTATAGGATTTCAAGTAACAATTCCTATGTAATAATAATCATTTATTTGTACAGTTATATAGTTTCAAATATTCCAATCTAAAATTAACAGTTTTCAAACAGATCTATTTAACCCATAAATGAGATCTTAACAGGTACTTCCACTCCAAGTTAGAATGGAGTAATGATAAAATTGAAAAAGTACTCCACATTATTCATAGATCCAAAACTTGAAACCCATTCCCAAATGCAGGTTAGTGTATATACATCCCTTTTTTTAGTTGGAGTCTAATTGCTGTGTAAAGGATTCAATTAGTACACATTAGGTCCTGTTGACTTTGGCCAGTACTTAAATGGCTGACCACTAAAGAACAATAAGCAACCTGAGACCCAAAATAAACAAGGCTTATTAAATTTTAAGATCATAGAAGTTAAACAATAAGGATCAATAGATACTTTAAGCTAAGCTTAGTAAATTCTTTAAAAAAAGAAAAAAGATTTTTTTTTAAAAAAAGAAAGAAAAGAAAAAAAAGGAAAAAAAAATGGAACTTGCTTCATGTAAAATATGGTTGTGTATTTCTCACAAGTAGCAAGTGAAAAAGGCCAGAATTGCAAAAGCTGAGGTTAAAAGCAAACAGATTTTCTTCACTTACAAGACTGGTGAAAATGATTTTATTGCCTTTTAATTTACTTGGTTTTGAGAGATATATTTGGGGGACAACTGAAAAGTTCATAGTTCAACATGCAAGTAAGATTTTTTTTCAAAATAATCTTTATTAATTTTTTTCTTCTGGAAAGATTAAAGAAACTTGATAATTAATTTGGCAAATTTGAAAGTTTGGTTAATTTTATGGCATATCAACTCTATATGGGTTATTTAATGGCAAATTTTGGTTCATTTGTAAATGTTTGCTTAGAAGAAAAGAGAGGGAAATAGAAGATGGGGAAAGAGGGATTACGGTTTGGTTTATTTTTTTAATGCCATATCAACTCCTTATGCAGTATGTAATGCCAAAATTTGATTCATTTGTAAATATTTGATTCTAATAACTTTTCAAAGCTTCAGTGCAATCTTTTTTCAATTGCCTTTTTTTTATTTGACAAATTTGATTACTTGAGAGATGAAGATATAAGCTGAACCTACAATGCCTGATTAAAATAAAATCGTTTAACTTAAATAAGTTAAAAGTTAGAAAAAAAAAATTTTTTTAGAAGGAAAACTTACATTATTAAAATGCTACAAGTGTAGCACCAGAGATGTATAACTCCGACAATAAAACTACAATCAGACCAAAGAAGTCAAGCTTCTAAGATAATCAAACATGTGGCCGCTATAATCATGGTTATCTTGCCCAGCTTGTCACTGGATAACAGATTCCGAGGAAGGAGAGTATTCTGAAAACCATACAAGTGTATACTATTGGAAATCCTGGGATACAGCATGGTGAATGTGAAACAAAGCAGATGAATCCAAAAGCAAATCAACAGATGCAAGGCAGAGAAACCTCATAGGTCAACAGCCAGAATCAAATAGTTTAGACAAGAAAGTAGTGCTACTCATCTTTAAGTGTGATGTCTATTGGTGAAAAAAAGCAGCCACTGAAAGATCAACATGACTAATTCAAACTATATCTAAACCACACCATCCTTTATGCAAGTCAACACAGGTCATTCTGATGAGGTGGGAGGTGTAAGCAGTGTTCAAAAAAATCAGCAAGAGAGTCCAAACCAAATTTACTTAGATACATAAGCAATGTCGACATAATGACTTTTTAACATTCGAATATTAAGTACAATAAATTAGCAACCCGAGATTACAACATCTGCATTCCATAGTGTAACAGTTATCGTTGTAGGAAACGGAAACGGCGACATGAGTTCAAGTCTCGGATGAGGCCAATTACATTTCACATAGTGTTAATTGTTGTAACCAAACAAAAGCTTACTGAATGAGAATTAAATGAAATGGAAATATTTATACCATTAACAAAATACAATACTTGCCAGCAACATGAAGAAGGTAAACCACTGCTCGTGGTGTACTACTTAATCATCATATTTACCCTTCTCATAATAGTGTCCAACATTGTTAATTGAATTATCATGACCAGAAAATCCACCGAACACCTACGCACGACATACGGGAACACTGGACACCTGTTTTGACCTTATTAGGTCTCATCAGCAGTGTATACCATAATCTCCACCACTGGAGATCAAACTAGCAACCACAGATTGCAGTATACACTGCTTATGAGACCTAATAAGGTTGAAACAGCTGTCCAGTGTTCCCGTATGTCGTGCATAGGTGTTCGGCGGATTTTCTGGTCATGGTAATTCAATTCACAATATTAATTCCTCTACTTAAAAAATAAAAATAGGTACATCAGTATCCAACATATTTATGAGGAATGGAACATATCCTTTAAAATTCATAGGTAGGGTATAAAACACTAATACTCTTGGACATAATATGAATCCAATTATTCTCTCTCAAGCTATGGGTAATTAGTAGGACAGACTGGGTTCCTTAGCCTTGGTGAGGCAAACAGTCTAGGAGAAGGAAAACTCTGAATTGAAACCTGTTAAAGGCTTAAATATTGAACTTGTGTCATATCTTATCAGTGGTAAATACTTACAGCATCTGCAGCCAATAAGAATATTAACATAATATGCATACAGGAACATTGATATTACCCTAACAAACAAGAACTAAAATACCATGATCCCAGAAATGGATGGATATTTGTGCCAGCATCTGCATGGAAAAACCTGTCAATGTTGCTACTGGAAGTGTAGGAATGCTTCTCAGTCTTCCTGTGCTTTAAAATCAATAACTAGTCTAGAGAAAATCCAACTGAGAATGATGGGTGCTACATTTAATGGTAACCCCTGTACAACAATTATTTCGTGCTACAGTCCAACCAACAACAGTGAGGAAATGGAAATCACCAACTTGTATAATGAGCTATCTTCCTTGTCTGACATTCACAAACACAACCTTCTAATCATCAGTAGAAACATGAATGATCATTTTAGAAAAAAGAAAATGAATTCTATCTACACAACTTGCAAAATAGATATGGCGAATATCTAGTAGCGTTTTCTCCCAAGTACAGGCTCATTTGCCAAAACACAAAAATCCAAAAAGGGAAGGAAATATACTTGCTCAAGCTGAGTGTCTGCATCAAGAGGCATTGGCCTCTATGTGAATGCAGATAAAATACAATTCATGTGTTTTAAACAAGATGGAGCCATCTCCACTAAGTGGCCAGCCTCTGAAATTAATAGACCAGTTAACATATCTTGGTAGCAATATCCCATCTACTGAAAGTGATGTTCACATACAGTAAAGGAAGGCATGGAGTGCTATTGAAAGTTTTTGGATTATATCAAAATCTGATCTCTTATAAAACTGCATTTCTTCCAATATGTAGCTGTGTTAGCACTACTGTATGGATACACCACTTGCACTCAAAAGAATTGGAGAAAAAACTAGATGGAAACTGAACAAGAATGAACAAATCCAAGAAGTAGCACCCCACAAAACAACAGCTGTATGGCCACTTGCCTCCCATGTCACAAACCACCCAAGTAAGACAAACAAGACATGCTGGACACAGCTGAAAAATTGACAGACTCATCAAAGACATTCGCTCCTATGAACTCCTACATATGGACACACCAGTGTTGGCCAACCAGCTCTGTGAGTACATAAGAGACAGTCTAGAGGATCTGCTAGGAGCAATGTATGAGAGGGATGGGTGGCAAGAGAGAGTCAAAGGAATCTATACTATTATTGTAATCATCATTTGTTTGTATACAGCTATTTGGTATCAAGTATTCCTATCCAATACTAATAATTTAAACACAATTATGTAGTTAAAAATAACTATTTCTATTCAACATTTATATGGTTTCAAGATTTTACATTCAATACTTATAATTCCCAAACAAATCTATTTGACCCATAGATGGGACTCTTAACAGGTACTACTACTACTCTGGGTCAGAGTGGACCTGGAAGTAATGGTAATAAAAGAGTACTCCACACTCCTCAGAGCTGAAGAATTCAAGCCTTACCACCAGATACAGATTAGTGTCATACCCAGAACAATACTTTTTTTTTTTTTTTTTTTTTTTTTTTTAAATGGGGGTAGATTTTTTTTACTCCTCCGCAAGTGATGCGGTTGGAATATTTTAATTCCTCACAAACAGAACGGAAAGATAGCAGGACCACTTTTTAGCACTCCCTCCTTCATAACACAAACAGAGCTTAGCAAATATTTTTAAAAAAAATCAAATTAAAAAAATAATTGAAAAAAAAAAAAAAAAAAAAAGAAAAGAAAAAATAGTGGTTCCTACATACTGGATTTTTAAAAAAAATCTTTAATTTTTATAGTCAAGGTATCTGATTGATTGATTTTAACACTGTCAATTCATTTAAACTTATTTCATACCTATAGGTTAGGGAATTGCATTCACTGTACATTCACATTTATATATTTTGAATCGAACACCTCTCTGCAGCAGATAGACAACATATTCTAAGCCCCACCAACAGGGCTGTAAGTTATCTGAATTGCCAATTGAAAAATATAAAGTTTCATCAACAGTGCCATTAATATTCCTGCCAACAAACAGAAACGTAATCAACCCCTACCCCTTTTGAAAAAATAAGTATTGTTGCCTACTACTAAGTATATTATTTATAAATCTACTATATCCCTTTTATTTTCGGCTTACGTTTTCAAATTCACACATTGGCACAGACAGAATTGCTTAAAGAAAATAAAGACTTCCTAACCACTGTTAAATGCATTTCCTTGAAAACTATTTATCATGGGAATAATTAAGAAATATCTAGGTAACGTTTAAGGAAATCAGATGTGAGGAAACAGAGACAGATGATAGCAAAATAAGCCATCCAATATTTAGCACCAACTCTCTCTCTCCCTTAACATTTGGCTTTCATTCACTCTTTCTCTCACCCTTTCCCTCCTACCAGTTGGCTTTCATCCTTTCTCTTTACTTCCAGTTGGCTTTGATTTTCTCTTCCTCCTACCAATTGGCTTTCATTCTTTCTTTCCCTCCCTCCTACTAGTTGGCTTTCATTCTCTTTCCTTCCTACCAGTTGATTTTCATTTGCTCTCTCTCTCTCACCAGCTGATTTTCATTTGCTTTCCTTCTCTCTTACTAGTTGACTTTCATTCTCTCTCTCTCCTACCAGTCAATTTTCCTTTTCTTTATCCCCACTCCCAGTTGGCTTTCTTTCTTTCTCTCTTTTCCTCCCTCCTCTCAGTCTCCTGTCATTCCCTCTTCCTTTCTCTCTCTCTCTCCCTCTCTCCTTCCTCCCAGTCAGTTTTTATTCTCTCTCCCTCTCCTCCTCCTACCAGATGGCTTTCATTACTTTTTATTGGGATTGACATGGATTTTTCTTTCAATATTTACAAAGAAAATAATGAATTTCTCCTGTTTTCAAATGACATATCTTTTACAAGAACTTGTTAAAAGTTTCTTCATATTTTCTTTTTTTCTAATTCAAATGATTTATGGTTCACATACTGGGGCTTATGTTGTCAGTCACATAATTTTCACTTTATGGACACATATCCAATAGAACAGTGGTACAATTGTGGTCCTCATTTCTATGAATGAAATCTCTACTCACCCTAAAATCTTTCATCAATGCTAATCATCAGAAAATGAATTATAATTTTTATTTTCTTTAAATTTATTTGCTTCTTATTTAAAACTCAAAACATGACGTCCTCCATTCAGTTATAGTAACTTTATCATATATCCTGTGTTATGACTGGTAAGCTAGACTACCAAAGCATTGTTAGTGAGTTTGAGTCTCACTGTGTGCTCCGTACTTCTGGCTTAGTTGATTGATTTAAGTGGTATGCCAACCTGTTTATATTTACATTTTTAGTGTAATTGTTTCTTAAGGTTTTTTGGCGCATTGTCCTATCAAATACAAATAATTTTTTAAACATTTCACCATAGGGATCCTAACAGGTATTACTACTCTAGGTCAAAGTGGACCTGGGAGTAATGGCAATGAAGCAGTACTCAATACTCCCCAAATCTCCAGAACTGGAGCTTCACAATCAGGTGTAGTTTAGTGTCATACCAGGAAACCCCTTTTTGAAGGAGGTTCTACCCCTCCGCAGGGGCTTACAGTCAGCATATTCTAACCCAGCATAGGACAATTCTATAATTTAGTTTCATTCAAAATTTGATAGAATTTAAAACAATAAGAATTAAACCATATTTTTTTAAAAACTATTTAACAGACTTTTGATCTTTAAGATATCTTCTTTTTTTTTTTTAAATCTCTGTAACTGGTTGTTCACAATTAACGTCACTGTCCTAAATTTACTTATAGGTCTCCTCCCATGGTGTTTAATGAAATAGATAAATTGAGTTAAATTCTTACTAAGCTGCCTTATATTTCTAACTTTTTATCTAACTCTGTTAAATATAGCGTTATTTACGATCAAAAAACCGTACGTCCTACTCGTCGATATGCAATTTCACTCGAATGATGACAAAGGAAAAACAGAGGCTTCTTATGCAAACTGGTAGCAGATAATCTGCATACGAAACTCAAGAAGTTTCATTACTTTATGAGACTTCACGGTTATATGAACCGGTACCAATCGCCATCTTATTTAATTTCTTTTTCTTTTTATCTCACGACCGGAGGAGGGTAAGTCATTTTTCGTCTTTTATATTCTTGCCATAAGCGTTAACGAATCATTTTACTACATATAGTAAATGACAATTTTATTAAATAACCTGCATAAGGAACCTCATAAAAGGGAAAATATATAGTGAATTTTTAGAAAAGAATTAAAAAGTTATTGATCAAAACGTCCAAGTTTTTGCAATTCACTTTCAGGTTTGTTGGTTGTATTTTAAAGCATATAAACTCCTGTAGGTTATTTAATGCCAAATCCTCTTTATACATCTATCAAATATAATTCGTAAATTAATATCTTTTAGTTAACAATTTTTATACAAGCCATTGCTCATTTGTTTGCACACAGTTAAAATGGTTTCAAATATTTTATCTAACACTTGTAATTCAATTCAAAATATAATATTTTGAATCTAGTAAATGATTAAACAGTTCTATTTGACCCATAGATGAGACTAACAGGTACTACCACTCCAGGTCAGAGTGGACCTGAAAGTAATGGCAATGAAGGAGTATTCCACATTCCCCAAAGCTTCAGTAGGGGAGCCTCACCATCAAATAGTTTAGTATCATTTCTAGGACACACAATTGGAAGGGGGTCTTAGCCCTCTGCAGAGATGAAGTCAGCATATCCTACAGCCCCAGCCGACTGGGCTGTCACTTTCAGAAAAGGCGGCGAGGAAGGAAGGAAGATGATTTTGGCAATTAGCATTAGTGAAAGAGACACTTGATATAATTAAAATAAAAATGACCACAACTGTACAATTGTAGGAGGATGGGCAAAGAAGTTCATACAATGATGTCATATCTGCTGTTAGTGACTTTTCTGACCCATGGGATCCAAACGCTGCAACACTGATGGAAGAAGTGTGTGAACCAGAAAGGAGATTATGTTGAAAATAAACCTCATTTGATTACATTCCATGAGAGTATCTTGGTCAGTCTATGAACTTTTCAGCCTACACTTGTACTTATCCAAGAAGTAGTTTAAAGTAAAATATAAATAAATTAATCAGTTTATTCTTAACACAGAAGATTAAGACTGAATAGCCTTTTCAATTTACTTTGAAATAATCCAAATCTAATTTAGTGTCATACTCAGGATCTTAGCCCTCTGCAAGGGATACAGTCAGAATAT